>JAODTR010030507.1:1173-21960 GCA_025399935.1 Amblyopsis rosae | reverse complement strand
AGACAACACAGCCCTCAGGTTCATGGGGGCACCCAAACCTCTCCACCACGATAAGGTGATGGTTCCCGGAGAGGATAGTAATCTCCTAATAAATATGTGGTCATTAGTGCCATTTTCTCATACTGCGCGCAACACAATAAACTCTAATTTGCATAATAATTTTCACACATCCTTCCCATGTCCTTTATTTGTCTATTAAAATAAGTAATCTACCGGATCACTAGCTACATAGTAGGGTACCCCTAAATATTCAGTTGCAACCCATTTTAATTACCATGCTGTGGTCACATCACACTCCGCACAACAATCTGGTCAAACTGCATCTAAATTACTCATTTCTCCCTCAGATAAGAGTTATGCCCTAATGGCCTGTTCAGGCAGGTGGATCTCTAACCCCCAGCATGTTAGCTCAATACATAGTGCTTTTGTTGTGACTGAAGAATAAGGAATAAATCCTCACCTCAGCAAATGTGTATATTAATAAGGAATTTAATTGAAAAATGTCTTTCCACCCACAGTTATGGTGACCAGTCTGAGTCTGTATTTTCTTCGACAAGCAATTTATTAGATTTTAACAGACATGTGGGCGTGATACATATCATTGTGATACGTTACATTGGCTGAATGTTGTAAAAGTGAAGAAGGTAACTGCCATGGCAAATTGGTTTTCATGAGCTTTTAGGGTACATCTGTTCTGCCCCCAACACCCCAAAACACATATTGGGCCTTTGAACATTCTCCTTAGTATTAACCTGGTAATTACAATACTGCTCTTGTAAACAGCGCTTTCTAAATGAAGACCTTTCATCTGACGTCTATAAAAGAAAACAATGCAGTTTTATTGATAGTTTTCTATACAACCATGACGTATGAATGGTATGTACTTTGTTCAAATCTTTCAAGGTTATTATCCATTCAGGCTATTCAAAGTCAATTCTAATATGTAATCTTACGTAATCTGAAGCTAAACTGCATGCTACGACCACCATCATTGACAATCCGGGTCCATTACATACATGCACTTGGTGGTATATGAGCATGTCAAATACACAGCTAATATTTCACAGACATTTTACACTGAGCCGGGGCATTTTGGCAGCCATACAATAGCAACCCGAGTCGTCTTACAGTCTGACGACTTTCACCTTATGTGTGAGCTGGATGGTCGAGGTCAACAAGGTCACATTTCAAAGCTCATCATTGGCCATATAGTCTGTATCAATGGCAAACTACAGTAGTGGTTTGGCTCAGGTGGCCAACTGTAGGAGAGCACATTTGTTTTGTTCTAAAGTCAATTATCTTTGAAAATATACTGTATCGCTGCAATTACTGGTATTCTGCTAGAGGTTTCCAGTTTGTAGGTTTTTGTTTGAGTATACTATTACATCACAACGTCAACAAATAAGTGCTACGTGAAATGTAACTTTCTTTTCATACAATAAAGCTGTATGATGTTGCTCTGAAAACACTGCAATGTTTCCCTACATCAGATATGAAATGAGCGATATGACAGACCTGAGTAGAAATGGTTTGTTCCTTCAGTAAGTGGTGTGTAATCTCCTTGTTGATTATCTACAGTATTATGACAGTTTCAGAATGCACACACTGTTTGCACACACACACACACACACACACACACACACACACACACACACACGCACTCACACAAACGTACAGTACAAATCCTCTATGGATACAAATTACAAAGTAGCACTTATTAAGTGGAAGAAAATTGTGGCTTTAATACATTGGTGTTATTTAACATTGTCTTTGGCTGGTCACTGTAATTGAGGTAAAAAGTGTCCCGCCCACTGCCCTGAGAGCTGCAAATCTGGCCTTCGCGATCACAGCTCGCATCTCCATGCACTTGTCAGATATAAGTAATGGGTTTTGTAATGTGTGATTAACCCAAGGTTCAGGAGCGCATTCCGCTCATTCTGCGGTGCATGAAAGAGTTCGGCAAGCCTCCATTCCACTTGAAAAGGCTAAATGACTGCACTCGTTCTTCCATGCGGAGAATGAGGATATTGTAAGTGAACATTAGACAGGCAGGAAGGCCTATGACAGAAGTGTGTGTGTGTGTGCGCATGCTGGAGAGAGTGTTTCACCATTTTAGCCACAGTTCACCCCTATAGTGGTCTGAGACGGTTTTCTAGGTACACATTTCCGTGTGCCTTCTCATAAAATAACCAGGACTGCAAACACAAACAGTATGCAGGTTTACCCAAATAGCTTCAAACTGCAACACTCTCAATCACAGTTGAACCAATAATCACCTGGACATACATATAATATGATGTATAAGGAGAAGGGAAAATATCTGTACCCGTAGAATAGATGCGTAAGTGTAGACATAAATTATTCAAATGTGTACTGTTGGAAATAATTTTTGTGCAAATTATTTCTACAGATACCAAAATATTTTACAGATACAAATCTCGATTCACGGGTACAACTCTTTAAACCCTATTTTTATTCAATAAAATGCTAGCTAGAATGGATATTTGTTTATTCCCCATAGGAGCATAATTATTTTGTTGTGATGCTTGCTGAATGTTGTCACTAAATCACAGGGAGCTCAAATACTCAAGGACCCTCGATGAGGGTAGAGGGCTCATCCATTCTCTTGATATGAACATCTTTTAAAGAATAATTTACTTGAGATACAAACTAAAATCTGAGATATAATTTTCTCATAATTTACGTTAGGTTGGGAACACTTGTTATGTTTTCACTTCATGGTCCATAACACTTTTAGCCAGTAACAGAAACAGATACAACAGTATCAAGTACTGTATAGTACTAGAACTTAACAATCATACACAGTAAATCTACAGGTAGACCAATGTTGGGACTGAACAAGCCTAAATCAGTTCACGTACCAAACCAAAGTTATAATAGATCTCAGTGTAAAAGTTCACAGTCATATGAATGCCCCTGGATCGGACAGATTCAAAGGGGGCTTAAACTTGGTCTATGAATGTGGCTACCGCTCTGTATGATGTCTTGCTGTTTCAACCAGACAGGGAAGTAAGCATTTTACAGTAAAGCATTAATCTGCTAATTCATTTGGAACATGAAAGCACTGGCAGAGTCCAGGTGAATTGTGGACTTAATCTGGGTGCTGGTTGAGTGTCTGATGTCAGAATTATTTTTGTCAAATAGGACATAACAACAGTAATAGATCATTTAAGTTGACTGACCTTGTTGGATATTTGTTTTCTCTTGGTCTACATGTAAGTCATTCTGACAAAAAGTGTGTTAGATTACAATTGTTTACTACTGGTACTGTACCTTTAATCAGATGCCTCTCTAGTAAGACATGCTTACATGTTCACATTGGATTGTGTCCTTCTCTCTCTCTCCCCCCTTCTACTCAGGTGAACCTGCCTCCACGAGGGAGAGCAGCTGTCTGAATGCGGCCAAGGAGTGTAACCTGAATGACACATGTAAAAAGTATCGTTCAGCGTACATCAGTCCCTGCACCAACAGAGTGTCTGCCTCGGAGGTGTGCAACAAGCGGAAATGCCACAAGGCGCTCCGACAATTCTTTGACAAGGTAATCACTTTGTCAACTACAAGGCATTAGTTACATGAGGGCGAACAGTGATATAGGTGTTGCTAACAGGTGAAGCAATACAGGTGTTCGACTCCAGTCGTCATGGGTTGGAGCCTCAATTTGGGCTCACCTGTTCTTGAGATGCCAAACTGTTCCTTTGTAAGCGCACTCGTGTTTTTCCTTCTACAGTTATAGTATAGAGAATGTTCTCAATGCTTTGCATGCTTTATGTCAAACATCTACAGTTGCTGTGTTTGGATACACATCAAAATAGAATATAACTTCTCGGTCGACTAAATAGAGCAAGCGTCCCCATTGGTGGTTCATTTGTCACATTTGTCAGTTTGCTTTAAAGAGTAACTTCACCCTAAATTGTGTTTTCGAGCTGTAAGCTGAATAATAGGACTGAGACACATGATCAATGCTGGTGTTAATACTGACACAATTCCTGTTTTTGTCAAATGTGGATTTTATGTGTTGAAAATGGCTCTATATGTCATGTCCGTTTAAAATCGCCCAAGGCCCTTGCTGGTTTCCAACAGTACACTTAGTTCGCTCGTGCGTCATCAATATCGATTGTTGTTAGCCCATTCCCTCGCCTCACTCAGCTCCTTGACTGCGTTGTGGCGTTTTGCAATGTTTCAATGTTGGGGTGCAGTTACACTTTGAAAGTGATCACCTACAGCACACAAATATTAAAACTAGTAGCTTAATAAGAATTATATCATATTGAAGATGGTCACATCTGTGACTATATTTGAAAACAAATACAGTTGGAATTACAGTGTAGTATATGTATATATGTTATTGTATTATATATATTGTATACATTTATGACATTTGTGCACAGACCAATATCATAATTGACTTGAAGCCCCCAAGTTTCCTCTAGGAAGGAAGCATTTTTTTGAGCTGAAATAAAATACATGTAGACATACCAACACCTGTATTGTTTTGTTTGTGACCAAACCCAAGGTCCCACCCAAGCACAGCTATGGAATGCTGTTCTGCTCGTGCCCAGTAAGGGACCAGGCTGCTTGTGCAGAGCGCAGACGACAGACCATTGTGCCGGCCTGCTCCTACGAAGACAAAGACAAGCCTAACTGTATGACGCTGCAGAACGCATGCAAGGCCAATTACATCTGCAGGTAATGAGTGCAGCTCCGATAGACCGTTGTCACGGTGATACGATGTGCTAACAAAGAAGGGTAGACTTTCTTCCTGTCTAGTCTGTGAGCAGAAGACAAATCTTAATTAACTTTTAAAATATACTCACATATCAGCGTTTATCTGGCTGATTAGACTGTTGATGGTTTGGCGTTTACAATGCAAAAGTTGCATATAGTTTAAACGAGTGTGAACATACCCTAGAAGGCTAATCAGCCACATTAACCCAAAACAAGAAGGTGAAGGTACAGTAATCCATGTAGAAAGAAAGTGACTTTAAGCTGTTGACAAGCACCTATAGGTCAGTTATACTATTTGATAAACTGTGTGATTTATTTAATAATTGTTATTTTTTTTGTTATTTGTTAATAAAAAAATATTATTTCCCCTACATACATTTTACAACTAAGTCACAAAGAACATCCCAGTGGAACTAGATAAGCCTCTGAAGACAATGATTCTGGATTCTAGTCGCATCTGGGTTGACTTGAAACAACACTATTACTCATAAAACTGTAAACAAACCATTAGTTTGGGATCAGTGCGCCAAAACAGATGAGATGTTATCCATCCCATTTTATTAATCAAAGCTCTGACATCATCCTCTGCATTTAAAACACATTTGTTTCCTATATATTTTATATATTATATATCTATATTATATATCTACACTATATATTCTATACTTATTTTAGTTCGGCATAAACAAAACAATCTTGTATTGATGTGTATTTCGGCCCAGAGTAAACTTCTAGTACTGCCAATCATCAGTGGTCTACAATGTGTGTGTATGTGCAGATCCAGACTGGCAGACTTCATCAGCAACTGTCAACCGGAGGCACGCTCCAAATCAGGCTGTCTGAGAGAAAACTACTCCGACTGTTTACTGGCTTACTCTGGCCTTATAGGTAAGCCATTATCTGTAGTCTTATTGTTATTGTTACACATTGATAAACTGTGATAAGTGATTCAACATCCAAAACAACATCTCAGCTCATGAAACTAGACATGCTTGGCAATGGAAGATGGCAATAGAAGTATTGCTAGTGTATTTTTGATGGCAGGCTGTATTGTCCTGTATTCATGATTCCCAGGCACGGTTATGACTCCGAACTACCAGCGCTCACTGGACATCATTCTGTCTCCATGGTGCGATTGCAGCAACAGCGGCAACAGCAAGGGAGAGTGCGATAAATCCGCAGAGCTTTTCACCAGCAATCGATGCCTATGTGAGTTTCAATAGTCAGACATTCATCAGAATATATTTTTCCCCTCAACGCCCCCCTCTACGTTGCACCTCAGAGTTAATATTCGTATATGACAAATATTCACACCTATACCAGTAATACCACTGAAACAAACAATACCAAACTAAAGAAATACAGGTCATCTGTAGAACAATAATACAGTGTATAAGGTAAACTGTGATATATTAAATCACCAGCTCTTCCATGTTTGCACATTGAATGATTTATTTCTATATACTATGCAGTATATACATATATTATTATATATTATGGTGTGTGTCTGTAATGAATTGAAGGATCTAAATGAAAGTTTGGAAAATAATTTGAAATTAGTCAGAAATCATGGATATTGAAGGCCGGTGCTTGATTTGGAAGAGGTCAAGTGATTACTTTTGAATAATCAGAGGGGTCAACCGCCAGCCCTTCTCCAAAAGTTTTGTGCCATGCTGCGTTTGGACTATAGCAACCACAGAGCACTGTTAGACATATTACATTTGGCATCTTCTCTTTCTATCTTACACTCTCTAAAGTACAATAAAAAGCAATACATTTATATATATATATATATATATATATATATATATATATATATATATATCATGTTTTAAGGGACACCACTACTATAATTTCTTTTTGGAACTGCCCCCACACACACACACACCAAATGAATCTATATATCTATAATTCCTTTCAGGGAATGCTATCCAGGCCTT
Source organism: Amblyopsis rosae (assembly GCA_025399935.1). NCBI lineage: Eukaryota > Metazoa > Chordata > Actinopteri > Percopsiformes > Amblyopsidae > Amblyopsis > Amblyopsis rosae. The sequence continues at coordinate 15,274 of JAODTR010030507.1, read as the reverse complement.
TGGTAATGGCACCGATGTGGGAGTATGGCAGCCCCAGCCCCCCATCCAGCCAACCACCAAGGGGCCCAGCACATCACGAAGGGGCAAAGACCGAACCAGCAACACCCTGGAGATGTTGCCGAACGCTGACAACATTGACCTAGATGCTGATGCAGTCTATAGCTTCTGTGGCAGCGTGCAGGTGAGCAAAGACTTACGTTTTTTTTCCCACACATTTTCTATTCTATCCTAATCTTCAGAAAGCATAAAAGGCCTTATGACATAATGGCAAGGAAGAAGAGTCATTGGTATACACATGTAGAAACAAGCTAAGTGATTTCACTGTAAGTAACTGATAGTTCATTTCAAAAGGCAGTTTAAAAGGAAAGATAGGGATAGATGTGTAATACATGAATTCCTACAGTATTTTCAAATGTATCCTAGTCAACTGATGCCAGTCGTCAGCCGGAGAATACTCTGAAAAGCTTCAAAGAGTGAATTTACATCATGACCGAAATCTCAGGTATTCAGTCATTCTGGAGGGTCTGACATGCCTTCATGGTTTTGTGCACAGAGACCCTCCTCCTGGCCAGAGAGATGAAACACCAGTGGGGAGCAAAACTAATTGGTTGCCACTTTAACATCAGAGATGCTTGAGTGTATTACTGTCAGCCTACTCCCCTAACCCATAACACACAGCTATAGGCCAGTCATGAAGTTAAACACTTTTACACTATTATTGTTGTATATCAATATAAGAATAATATTACATTATTATTGTTATTATACCCACTTTCTCTATTAGTACTCCACAGACCTTATTGAACTTATGTATAAACACAAACTGCAGACACACATCATAGTTCATCTATAGCAGCAATAGACAGAGGTTTCAAAGACTAATGGAGAAAATGAATATTTCATAAATGACAGCCTCACTTTTGTCATGAGGGAAAACAACTTCCAGCAGTGTGAGAACATGCTGCTTGGGAACTTTTTGGTCTCACCAAATACATTTCACACCTTTGATATTCCACTGTGATAAATACTACCAGGCCATATATTTTAAATGAGATGATATCACACACTTAAACGTGGACAATTTATCATATTGGCTTTTAATAGCGATAATGTGATTTATCGCCAGAGATTCTCCAGTAGGAAGGACCTCCTATAGGGCGATTAATCATTCTTTTCCACAATCTACAACTTTACGTTCATGAGTGTAGTGTTTATTATGTTCTCAAACGACTAGAGTCACTTTATCATTCTCCATATTCTCCCTATCTGTATATGTGTATTTGTGTGTGTTAGTGTATAGTTGAAATATTGTGGGGTGCTCAAAATTGTTTTATTTGAATTCACAAACTTTCATAAAACTGAGCACATGCAAACAATGTCACACATATGCCCTCTCAACTCACTCACCAAAACAATATGGCCACACACACCAACCCACCAGCACGGGTCCTACAGTAACAAGAAAGAGTGTTAGAGTGGTGTATACAGTAGCTGCGTTTACATGGGCCCTGATAATCCAATTTGAATCGGGATAAAAGCACAAACTGCATGAAAATGCACCATACAAACACCTCAGTTAGAAGAGAAAGGCCCAACCCGATTGAAATTTAATTCAGCAGCAGAGGGGTAGTGTTTGATGCCACAAATAGGACAATATGTAGATAGCAGTGATTGTTTGGTGGGTCACCTCAAATGTCAATGTAAAAGGCTTAATGTGTACCTCAGGCCAAGAGAACTTGTTCAAAGCACCTAGAAATGAAAAGTGACAAGTCTTGCGTTATTGTGTTAAGGACTGGCACAACTTCTTTATTTTATTCTAGGCTCAGAAACTGGAGTCCAATCTAACAGTGGATGCTGCCCTGTGTGTGGTAAGAGACACATTTAGAATGAAATAAAACAAGTATTCTACAACACATTCATTGTGTGGTGGGGGAACCATATGGCCGATTTTATTTTGTTTTTGCACTATAATTGATTTAAATTGGGGTTATGAATATGTATGATGCTATGGTTCAAGGAATCCATTTTGATGATCATAGGCACTTGTTGTAGAGTATATATAATAATTGAAGTTAAATATCCACTGAATGCAACACTGCATATTTGTCTGCAGAACCCTCATCTGGGTAAGTCCAGAGACTCTCATGCCATCCCCAGAAGCTCGTCAGCGGAGCCCGCCTGCTTGAAGCCTTTGAGTATGCTGCTTTCATTGACCTTTGCCTTTACACCTGTGCTATCAACTTTGTGAAGGTCACCCGAGCTTTGCACAAATGGACAGACCGCATTCATATCTTCATTACTGATTCATCTTAACATCATTTGAACACTTGCCAATTTTTATGCTTTTCTTTGGGGCTTTTTATACATTGGAGATGATACCTGAGAGACTATAGACCACAACAGCAATATATTCAAGAAATCCAAGGATGATTTTGAACGTGTGTCAGTAAAAAAAATGTAAAAACACCTGTCTACTTGACTTAAGTTTAAAGACTGCAAAGAAAAAAAAAACATTCTGCAACAAATGTGGATATATCAGCTCTGGTTGCATCCTGTTTTCCTCCAGGGGAAGGGAACATTTAACACTCAGACTTTAAAACACCCTGGAAGGAATCCAGTAAATTGTTATTAATGTGAATACATTCAGTTTTTTGGCGCACACACACAATCACTAATCTGATTGGACTGCCCGTCTTGCTGAACAGTCACTTGAGTATAGGGTGGCTCACTGGCTCATTCTCTGCATTTCTGTCCTTATCAAAATTTGCTTTGGTCCAGGAAGAGAACAGCACAGCATTGGAAGCTAAATAAAATATGTAAAATGTGTAACATGTTATCAGAGATAAGTGTGATAATGCAGTATTTTAGTTCAAGTTCTTGCTAAATCCCATTTCATCAAAACACAGCAAATGTTACAGTGCAGTGGAAGGTAACCATGTCAATACAGGGCATGATTTCATTTATTGTAGTGATTTACAGTGCCATCCTCTGTAACTAAAATGTTGTACATAGGATAACTTCAGAGTACACTATAGTGCAGAATACTGCATTTAGCTTATAACATACTGTTGATTGTGTCTTGAGCGTGTATATTAGTATTTGGCCAGTCAGCTGTATGTGGTGTAGCTATAATTTGTTCGGAATATTGTGAACTGATGGTTATTTCATCCATTGGAAGAAGGCTACAAGGTATGATTTTGTTCTGTGATTATATTATGATGCTGTTTACATTAGAGTGCTTTCTCAATTAGCATACGCTTATTCTTGGCCAGGTGTTCACAGAAATTTAAGAATTCTCTGAAAAGCAATCAAAACATGATCAGATTCTTTAGGTGCTGGGCTAAGAAAAAGACTATGTAATGTTTCAAAAACGCATTTATTCAGATAACGCTTCAATCCTCACTGAGATCTTAATCATATCATACGTCCTCGATTTGTATCTAGTAATGCCCCTATGGATGAAACATGCCTTCTCAACATATTTTGGTCTCAGAGAGCCCCTCCACAACTGAGTACTGTGTTGCTGTTTGAATTTGTTTATTCTCCTTCTCCAGCACTCATATGTTCAGTGTTCTCTAACCTACAGCAGCAGACAGTTTCAAACACAAACAGTGAGAGATTTATCTCAACCAAGGAGTACGTCTTTAAAGGTCAAAACTAAGTTTCAGTCTCATCTCGCTTCAGAAGATTTGTGTCTTTTGATGTTTGGTAAAAACCTTTGAACATATTTTATTTGTACTTTAAAGCTTGGTTTAATGTTGGATGGACAGTATCAAGAATGTGATTCGTCCACAAATCATCAGCTTGAGCCTGGATAAGAAACAAGCCAACCACACAGAAAAATACCTTATTTTAAGAACGGTTTATAAGTATGTAGATGGAGTACATCAAAGAATATGTTGTTCCAACAACCCCATCTCTGAAAAACTATCAACTCAAATAAAATCACATCTGTGTAAATGTTTGGCTTCATGATAATACAGTATAATATAATATACATTTGGTTCATTTAATAAAAGTTGTAATGTTATTAATGTTATTAGTGGTCATTGAAGGCCATACAAAACATTTCTGGATTTACAATGCACATCAATCAATGTCAAGGTGGTGGGTGAGTGGGGTGGGGGGAGAGGGAAGGACGCTCAGACAGACCTGAGAAAATATGATATTCAATTAAGTTTTTATTATATATTGTATATATAATACTGTATATGCATACACACTCATAGTATGTGTGCAGTATTCTGTAATTTGCAGTTAATGTTTAGATGATCACTCTTTCATCCCCATCATGAAATCTTTCCCCAGGTGGGTTATTTGTTCCTATATGCGGTGGTGCTCAACAGACAAGTTAAGATTGTCAGCCACGTCACATTCGAGTGACAGAGGCAAACAAGGACATGGCCCTTAGAGGACACACTGCTCACTGGACAGAAGGGGACATGTCTCATGAAGAATATGACCCATCTGTTTTGGTACGGTGATGGAATACTTGACCTAGACAGAGAGCTAAAGATGTATTAGATGTGCCATGGAACAGAAATTGACAAAATTGCCACTTTAAATTATGCATAAAGTGACCGCTGTCCCTTTTGACAAGCAAGGAGAGCGATACATATCTGATGTTCCCTCCTTACTAGAGAACCAGAGTGTAAAATATCTCAAATATATATATATACATTTTTACCATCATACATACAATCAAATGTATATCGTGCAAATATATAGGCTACTAAAGCCTACAATTTGGGAGTTGCATTAATTATTATTGCAACACATTAGAACATTTACATTTTTAAATAGTAATAGTACACTTTATGAATGCACATCACAGCATTCATGAGCCTCAAGCAAGTAGTATAGGCCTACATATGCCTATAATGTATGCTATTGCTTTAGACAAACGACTTACACTCAAGTCCATTTTATGGAATGTCCAATTCAAAGTTTAACCATTTTTGTATAATTAATCATTAGCGCACACTACCAGTAGCATAGCAGGGATCATATCTGAATACAGCAACTTTGACCTCTCCAGGGACATTGCTTCATCACTTTGAAAACAACTCTGGTTTCACCTTTTCCATGAAATGGGGCGGCAGAAGCAATTTGAGCTTTATTACTGTCCTTTTTAAGTTATTGTGCTCACCAAATGTCAGAGTGTCCCAGCCTCCTCACAGTAAACACTCGATAGCAGTTGTTTTGAGGCACTTTCTCCTCACATCTTTCCAGGGGTGCGTAAGCTCCGAGATGAGAGATAATGACGCAAATCCCTGATTGGGTGCCAACATGCTGCAAAGTGTGACTTTACTGGAAAGATGAAAGGGTGGAACCCTTTTAAATTCCCAGATAGCAATTTAAGGCCAATCATGTAGTTGAAAGAAAAAAACGAGGAGTGATATTAATAGATATTTTTGAAGGATTCTTGGACAAGTTGGACAGACATTAATACAGTAGATTTAACCAGGTTTGTTACCTAAATCTTTGGTAATTTAATTGTACCATGTTATATAGGCTTTCTTTGAATTTAAAGAGACCTCAGGCAATTTCACGAACATGAGCACATTTAACTAGTTGATTAATTCCATACGTCATTATCACTAATCTGTAACATAAGAAATGTAATTTAAATGTGTATTTCCATTGCTCTTGCTTGCTAATGCTTTCATTCAAGTTTTCATTATTGCACCCTTCACCGCAGGTTCATTCTTTTTTTATTTTACTTTTATTTGACTTGTAGGCAGGTCAGTTAAGAACTAATTCTTATTAACAATGATGGCCTGGATAACATGAGCCAAATGCGCATGTGCATGATGTTGTACATTACTTGGAAATTTGATGGACATTGATAAGTTATATTTTCAAGCAGATGGTCAAGTTTCAATATAAATAGTTAAAGTGTATCTATATGACTTTTTGCCACTAGATGTCACACTAAGCGCATCCGCACCTCAAGCCAAACAAATGCTCCATGGGCCACACATGTACGCATGCACAAACATGGCGGCCGGCCTGGCTATAAAAATAGAGAAGCTCAGATTCACATAAAGATGGAGGGAGTGTGACGTCAATCTCTGTTCAAGACACATCTACTCACCTATATCTTTACATAGAATTGCTACATCAGCATATTTCTGACACCTCAGAAAAAAAAGTTGTCAGCAAAACGGGAGTGAGGGACCGCTCACCCAAGCCACCATCATAATTTCATCTGCACCAGTCCTCATTTGTGGGAGGTTAGCATACTTACAGGTGGATAGGCTATAGGTTTTCTAGGCCAGTGTTCCCCAACCCTGGTCCTCGGGGATTGGGGATTGGGGATTGTGATCATTAGGATTCAGCCTAGCTTGGCAGAACTACAGTATACAGTGTAGGCTAATGCTCAAGTTTTGTAACCTAGGCTAAATGAGTCATACAATCATGTGAATCTCTTGGCACATTATAACTTAAAAGTATATCACATTATGTGAAACTACCTTATCACATAACACAAAAAGACCTAATCACAAACGTGAAAGGGGTTGAATATTTTCAACTTAAATTTTCAGTAAATTATTATTATAAAGTAAGTATTGCAATATGTATCATATCGTGACTCATGTATCGTGATGTGTATCGTATCGCAAGGTTCTTGCCAATACCAAGCCCTAAGTGAAACTACCTTATCATATAACGCAAAACTACTCAACTTTTTTCTAGTGTGGCAGCAATACATTTCTGTAGACAGCTGCTGTTTAAAATATCATAGTGCCCTTACTAATAAATAATCCTTACTGACGTCCTCTAATAATGATTTACATTAAAACAGTGAAATACAAATGTTTTAAGTGGGCTGTATTAAACAAACACGCAGAGTACATCGTGTTGCACCATAAAGGGATTCCAATGCTTAATTAGTCATGTAAAACAAGCTGCGTATTATTGTGTCAGGAAAGCAAAACAGAAAAAAAGGCATGTATAACAGCAAGAAGAGATTGAGAGCGGCAGCATTTGCTTGCACTGGTTCCAAGGCTTTTGGCTAAGATCACATGTAAATCGTTCTTATGGCAATACATCTGCAGCGGAGGCAATGACAGGAATGAATATATGGTGCATGTGAATTATGAGATTAGTTCCTGCTATCTGTTTATTAGCCCGCAGGAGACTAACATGGCTTACATTTGATCATCCCCTCTTCTAAATAAATACATACATATAAAATGAATTGTCCAGTTCAATGGTTTTGGCCGAGATTCAATCTCTGGGCCCTCCAGCCAGCATCAAACCACAACAGCGGAAGTTGTGTCTCCTCGATGACTGATTTAAAACTGTTGCTCATCCCCTTCCTTTACCATCCACAATATTTGTGAAGTGCACACACATTAATAATACCTAATGTTAATGCCAGGACACTGATTTACAGTCTGCTTTACTGGCCAAGGTAAGCCGATAAATGTGCGATGCACCGCTCACTTTTCTTCCGGCAGGGAGAAATTAGAACTGTTTACGTTGAATTGGTTGGCTAGATTTGTCTGCTGACATGCCCCCATGAATCATTCATCAATAGTCTAAGATTCATCACCATTCATTCATCTGGGTACCAAGGCAAAAGCTATACCCCTAAGACATGAAAGGAAACCGAGGCCCTTAATATTCACATAAGCATCCTTTAACAGGCTATGCTAGCATACAGTATTATTGATATGATTATTAGTATTATGCTTGAGCTATTACGTTATGCCCTGCATGGTACACTTCAGACATCTAACAGGGTCGTACACGGTGGACACTAAAAGCACAATAGAAGTTACACATACATAAGAGAACGTCTTTTCCTGTCATTAACCTTTTAGTTTGTTATTTCTCTTTTTGACTACTTGTTTAAATCAGTTCTGTTATAATTGATTCAGCTACCCCAAACAATGGTCACTTCATATGGGAAGCACTTGGGAAATTCTTGACATGGTTGACAAATTGAGGTGTATCGGGAGGGTGTATGGACGAGAAGCCCATTATGGAGCCCACACAGCAGTCGGACGCTGGTTCACTTTAAAGAGCAGCTGAAATTAGTTTGACAAACATACCATAGGATTTAGTGTCGGATGTTTCACTTGTCAGTCTCTTCTGAAAATGTCCTGTTGCCAGAGATGGTTACTATATTATGGAATTCTAATTCCATTCATGTTTTGTTTCAATTCAAATCCCTTTGTGTCTATACTGGATGTAAGAAAATTGCCTCCAAGTGCTATATCTAGTTTTGACAAAGCACTGTTACATACGTCTCAACAGATGCAACATGTATTGGTCTAGAGTTAGAAACTGACAAATGTTGAAAATACATATACAAACATTTTTTAATAAAACTAAAGCCTCATATTTTGGTACATTAGTTTTTCCTCTAGGGTTTTCCACAATTCAACCATCAAGAATAAACATATATTGATGTCTGCACTATTTTGTAGACAACTCCACATGTAACTGCAATGTCCCACCACACAAACTCTTATCTGGCATGTTATGCAACTTTAAAGTACACAAATATTTTACTGATACGCAAGTTTTATTATGTTTTTTCACGTTACAGTGAGAGACCCTGATTCCTGTGTAATGACACTATTATATATTCCTCTAAAAATAGCAAAAAATAAACATTAGCTAGCATACTGTCATGAAATGCCACATAACCACTTTGAGACAAAAAAGCAATACAATGCCCTTAGAGACACATAACAAATGGCAGACATGGTAAATGTGCCATTATACAGGAATCTGTTAAATATAAAAACAAAATAAGATAATTTCTTTACACAAATAAAATACCTTTACACTGCATCATTATAGATATTTATACTAATAACAGGTGACAAGTCATAAAGTACATGAAAATCTTGCTTGCCATTCTGTAATAAAAATCCTTACGGTAACGTAAAACCAGCTGGGATTAACGTTCCAATTAGACATACCACCTCTGGACAGGACAGGGGTTCGATAAGGTTAGCTTCTGTAGATCATGTTGGCCCCCCAGCAAGTAACCCGGTCATGGCAAGTAAAGGCATTACAAAAGGCATGGCACTAAAAAAAACGTCCAAGTCCAAAACAACAAAAAAAAAGACAAGTAGGCAGAGCAACCCCTTTGTAAGTAGAGCCAGAGGTGGATGATGTCCCTGTGCTGAATAATGTCCACACCTCCTCCACCCCACCGCCCAAGAGGAGCAGCAAAGCATTACAAGAACGTACAAATCTGTACCATTTATATTAAGTGAAAATTAAATCCTGGTCTTCTTTATGGTGATTCAACTTAGTATTATAGTACACAGCGAATGCTGGAGTACGTAACAGCCATAATGTCCAGTTAACGTCCTAATTTCCTGATTCTTCTTCCCGTGGTTCTAAAAGCTTTTTCATGCTTTAGAATGAGCCACTGTTAATTTGTTCTCCTCTTCTCCCGCCGCAAAAACTCACTGAAGTCACTTGGTCTGTCTACTGTGTGAACATGTATTCCACAGAAAATACAGACTTTAGCTGGAGCTGGGTGGACAGTTTTTTACAGTAAATGCTTGGAGGCGTCATTAGTGGGACCGCAGAGATGCCATGATGACAAATCATCTACTACGTGTAAAGACAGTCCTCTTCTGAAGCATCTTGCTTCCCAAAAAGCAAGATGATAAGAAATTAAGTTAGTTTAGGTAACAGCTAAGTTAAAACATAGGCTTGGCATAAAAAAGGCTTTAGCACCATAAAATACCACTAAATCGGCAAGCAAAACAGGACAAACCCCACGGCCAGACAGTTCTTAATAAGGTATCTACATGCCAGCGATGACGTTTAGTTGCATTTTGTGGCGCTCTGTGACTTTTAAGCAGGGCTCGCTTTGATCCGACCTTTCATGTGCAGACACCATTACTTTCCTCATGCTGAGTAAACAGCAGACGTGAATGCTGAATATCTCAATGTTCGTTCGTCTGTTTGCGACCAGTCTTAAAGTGCACAGGCTACACGTTGTCATGGAGGACATTACAGAGAGTTGAAGGAAGACATTCTTGGTCCAGGACGGGGAGAATATGCTTCGGGAGGCATTGGTGAAATACAGAGGGCAGGTTAAGGGCCTAAGTTAAGTCCTATTAGTAGTCTGGGTGGGAAGGTTAAGCATGAGAAATGAGAAAACGTAGGTGTAGCAGCCAAATTACATATTCTACCAGTCTTCCGTCGTGTGGCGACACCCAGGAACGCAGAGGTGAGGATTCATAAGCAGGCGTATGGAATGCAGAGGTGAGGATTCATAAGCAGGCGTATGGAACGCAGAGGTGAGGATTCATACGCAGGTGCCTTGGTGCGCTGGAGGTAGGGTCTTGCGACTCTTTGAACCCTGGGATTTCTCCTTGAAGTCGGACTGCTTCTGCTGAGAGATGTCAATCAGTGCACTGGCAACGACGATCCCTAAAGAAACAAAGTGTTTAGAAAACAACAAGAAGAGATACATTGTTTACTGAATAGAATACCCACATGCAATAACATATCACGCATGTCAGCATGTCGACTCAATAGAATACCCACATGCAATAACATATCACGCATGTCAGCATGTCGACTCAATAGAATACCCACATGCAATAACATATCACGCATGTCGACTCAATAGATTACCCACATGCAATAACATATCACGCATGTCAGCATGTTGACTCAATTCATCACACTTCAGAGGGCGTCTTTCAGAACCGGTTTAAAATGAGGCCGATATCTCAAAGCTCTGCCTATACGGTTTGCTTTCCTTTACACATCAGATGGGAACTCTGTGAACTAAGCCAGGCAGACAACCGAAAGCCAACCGGCATCCATGGGCGTAGTCTGGTCGCATGGCGACAGCAATTAAGTGCAAGTGAGGTCTTAAAATCACCCCCCACGTGGGTTCTGATCATATACCATTCAATGTGCCTGACGTGAACCGCAGGACGTGGCAGGGCCGTGCTCTCAGCACTCTGACAGCCTGCAATTATCCGAGTGGCCAATTCATTACTGGAGAGCGGAGCAGCTACGAGAGAGCTCAGCGCAAGGCGTGGTGTATGTGTGAGCGCTTCAGAGAATTTACAAGCTTAAAAACCACCTGGATGTGTCTGAGAGAGATAAGGCTGTGTGGGGGGGGAAACGATGTAAGATCCGGAAACACATTTGACCTACAAATATTGTGAAGGGTGGTACCAGACCATGTCCCTCCTCATCTCGACACGTGCGCATAGCCGGCCGCATGCACACACACACACGTGAGGTATACATGGAAAGCCAGTTGTGTGTGTATGCTATCAAGAGGTTATTTACACCGCCGAGTCATGCTGTGAAGGTGGCAGCCCCCACCCGTAGAGATCAACAGTGCAGAAATAGACTGCCTGCTTATGGTCTGGTGTATTACTTTTGGATATGTTTGCAGAGGAAACCATATGGCGGCTTGAGACACACATTGTGATTACTCAGAATGTTCTGGATAATTTCCCAATTGAAAACGGTCATCTCTAGTGACGTTGACCTAGTCTATGTCGAGGTACAATGAGGTGATCTTGTTTGATCTGGCAATGTGTTCGTTACAATTGACTTTAACACCATCTAAAGTTTACCATCTGAAGGGCTACAGCTTGTCAACCTAATGAAAAAACAGAAGTGGCACCGAGAGTCATAACAGAATTCAAATGATGGCATTAGAGCCCCAGAGGTCAAGCCTGAGCTTAATCCAGCAGGTGTCCTACAGTATGTATTGCTAGTAATTGCTAGAAGGCCTCATAATTACCCAAACAGCTTATCCTTTCTAAAGTGCTTAATTATTTAGAAGCAAAACAAACGCAGGCATTGAAAATGTCAAAAAAAAAATGAAAAAGAAACTGGATACATGTGATGGTTAATGATAATTTACTTAATGTGTCAAAAGCACATTAAATTGTCAACAAATGTATGTGTGATGGGCATTTATAATTGTGGCCATTGCGTGGAGATGATAGACAGACAGACAGAAAGGAGAAGATCTTGTTTACAGATACATTATACTGGTCCAGTATATGGATCCATGCATTATTTATACATTATTTATTTTATTGTTAAACCGAAAAAGCCTGTAAATTAGCTTCGTATCACACTGCTTCAAAAAGCAACATAAAGCAGATCAAACTATTTCAAACCAAACAGAATGCGCATTTATAAACTGGCGTAAAGAAAGTTGTCCCATCAAACGGGTAAATGTCAAGATCCTTCCTACTTCTCTGTAGAGCAGTTTGACTAATCCATGCTGAGATGTCAAGCCACACACAGCAGGTCTCATATTGTTACTTATGACGTTTAATAGGAGCCTGTACGTTCACACATTGGCATGGAGGGTGTGTTCGTCCGTGTCCATTACCAGACTGGCCGGGTGGAGGCAAGGCAGATGGGCCTGAAGGCAGACACATGAGGATGGTCAACACAGCAGCTTTCCCCCCCGAACACGGCTCCAGTGCAACAGGTTTGGGTGGACCCTGCATGGGGGGGGGGAACAAATGTTTTCAAGCATTAACTTGTGTTTTAGGTTTGTCTCATCTGTTTTACAGGACACGCGCACATCTTACAAACATTAAATATACGTCTTCCACATTCCTGAACGAGGGGAAACCAGTGGGGATTGCTGAAGACAAATTAGTTTCAGTCAAACAAAGCCTAAGATAAAAGCGCTGAATAATGCAACATAGTGGGAATCAAGGCAAAATCAATGCCCTCCTCTTGAGACAACGGCTTAGATTGGTCACAGAACAACAACACTGTGTGTGTGTGTGTGTGTCCACCCCGCCTCCATCATCCAGCTAGCAGCTGGCATGAGGCGGGGGCTCCATCCTCTGTGTTGTTAACAGCCGCCAACAGAAAGTCTCAAGCGTGAAACAATGTGTCATCTAGGTAATGACAGCCAGGGTGTCAGGGCATGCTTTGGGTAGAGGGAATGGATGTTTGGGGAATGGAGAGGGACGTCTCTCTGTCTTCCTTTGAATGTAAAATAGACCTGCGTTCACAACCGCCTGCATACAAAACAAAGGGAATTTATGCATGTGTGTGCGTAGCCCTTTGTGTTTAATAAGACATGGTTTAGGTAAATATTATGAGGCCTGCACATTTGACCCTGTGGGATGTGAAGCAGACTTATTCATTTTCTGCATTGCAGGAACCCTGACCCTGCATCGTATGGATAACAACAGCATTTGTGATTTGTATAAACATTATGCATATTAAATTAAATAATAGCAAATTAAAGGCAAGATTGGTCATTCTCGAGAACGCTTGCAAACTTTGAACTCAAATAAAAACAGACTCCCTCAGAAGTTCCGCCCCACACATTGAAATGCATTGCGAGACCAAGGGCATCGATGCTGTGAGCGGTGTTCACCACTATGTTTATGTTCCCATTTATGGTGCCAGGGCTGTTTAGGAGTAACCAGATTATTTTTTCAGCACGCACAGAGAACGATAAACTAGCGAAAAAAAGGAGATATCTGGTTAATTTGTGTGTATTTAGCTTACAATCATCTTACAGTAACTGACTTTACCTTTAAGTGCAGTATAAGCAGTGCACATTGACTTTAATAAAGCCTCACCTATTGGGGAAAAGGAGAAGCGCGGTAACAGTGCTTATATGATTCCCACGATACGGTGCTCCAGTCTTGTTTACGCCATTTACAGCATCAAGCCTGCCTGCTAATGTGCAGGGCACTGTTCCCGCCTAATGACGGACCCTGGTGCCATCTGAAGTCTTAATCAATCACTCGTTACTTTGGCATCATGTTTCCCAGAGCTGTAATTACCTTGTCATATCCCGGCGTCATCGCGCCATTAGAAACATCTGATACCCTACAACGCTAACAATGGTCCAGGCTGCTGTTCCTTTTTTTAGCGTGTAAGTGCTTTGGATGTCAATGATACTATGGAGGAGATGATTAATTCTACCTTATTAAAATACCATGCATGCAAAACACGCAAAACACAGAACACAATTGGATTTCGAATAGACGTATTTTCCCCAACAACGATCGCAGCCGTTAAGAGGCTTTGGCAGACAAACCGGGTCTGAAATTGAGGGGGGGGGGGGGGGATTCTTTGACAGGGACTCCTGGCTCCT
>JAODTR010030487.1:0-21967 GCA_025399935.1 Amblyopsis rosae | reverse complement strand
TATATATATATATATATATATGTGTGTGTGTGTGTGTGTGTGTGTGTGTGTGTGTGTGTGTGTGTGTGTGGTGTGTGTGTTTTAACTGGCCTGCATGCTTTAACTGAGTATACTACAATGCATGTGGGAATTTATGCATTGTAGTAGGCATTTATGAAAGAGTTCTGCCAGTAGAGTTCTGCCAGTATCTACATTTACTATGTCTATCTATACAGTTTGATGTTGTGTCCCTGCTATTTATTCATATGGTCTGTAATAAAGTGCAATTGAAAACTGGATTGAAATTTACAAATATGCTATCAACGCATAGGAAAGAGGCAATTCTAGACCTAAGCGATAATAAAACGTTTTTCGTTTGGATTTGCATTTAAACCAGCATGCATAACGCTATTATCATGTGGCTGACCTAACAATGTTAAGTATAATCAATCAGTTGCATTATACAAACATAGGCTAGTCATAGGACATGCTTCTAAAACTAGATCGTGTTAACTTGGGCTAAAACAACAATAACAAACACATTGGAAATACGCATCAGGCATATCATTAGCAAATGCTTTCTTAGAAAAATTAAACCAGATTTGCTTACAAATTGGGTTGATTTGCGCATCAGTAGGCCATCTTTCAGAAGCGTAGCAATAGGCGTACGGTACCTGCAGTCACAAAATATATGACCATCGAAGAGACTGCATTAATTATGGCTACTAACACAGGGTATTATTATTATTATATTTTATATACTGTTGTGATATAAAGTCTAGCCTACCTCATTTCAGAAAGACTAGACGACCTCGTAGACTATTCGAGTGAACGGTTTCCTAATCGAGAAAGTGAAATTACATTAGGCTACATAACTGGCTAGCTGGCTGCAGTGATCTAATGGGCAAAGTTAAAGTTCAGGTACACTATATGGTAAATACTAGCGTGAAAATATTTAGCTAGAATATCATATCACACCGATTGGCTATGTATTATATAATGGGAAAGCCAACTTGAATGTATTTTGCCATGCCGAATTAAATTAAATTAATCAAAGACTCTGTTCTGGATGAAACTGAAATAAACCTACCGTAAATCATTAGCTCATGTAGCCTAGCGTTGAAAAGATTTAGCTAGGATATCATTATCAGAACCCTTATAGTTCCATAATCTGACCAGGTGCATGGGGAAGGTGCTGAAGCGATATTATAGTTTATTTTGACTGTCCTGGTGCGAATCGATACAGGTTGATAATGGTAGCAACGCTGTTTATTACCCATAGAGGGCAGAAATGAACGCAGATACGCAAAATTCGACTTCAATGTCACAAGAAGAAGCAAGCGGTACGTTGGTGAAATAATTCCTTCATACTTTTTTTATTCTGTGATATTTTGTTCAAGACACAGGTACAGCAATACGATTAATGTAATTGATCTAACAATTTCACAATCATTGGTTAGATGTATTTTTGGCTACATATTTGTTTGACGTTACCGTATGCCTACTAGTACGGTACCGTAGCTACTGTATTGTTAAATTGTACGGTACCGTACCTGTACCGTACCGCCCTCGATTGGGTCCCCGCCGTGGATTGGGTCCCCTTGAAGATAACATAATAAATATCTGCAGTTCTTAGTGTAAACGTTCTCTATATAATTATTGTAGCTATAACCAGAGCTGCTAGACCATTAGTATTTTAACCATAAACATTACGAGTTCAATATTTTATATATGTTCACAACTGGTGTACCAGTAGACTCAATGCAAATAGTATGCAAATGACGATCGTCGTGCCTAGCCAGCTAACCTATCTTTGAATTATATACGGTACTTATTAATATACAGTACCGGTATAATGTATGTTAGCACTAAAATACTGAAGCATTTCTTTAATTCGGTGTACGTTATGTTACCGTACGGCCTAACACTAGCACTGAACAATTAAGGCAGCAGTTTAAGAGTAAATAATAACTGACACGATGTTGCTATATCCATCCTTGAGCAAAAATCTAAAATAAATTCCACCCAAAACATTCTGAAAGTGAAGCGTAATATGCGCGATCTTATCAAGGGGAGCCAATCCACGGCGGGGACCCAATCGAGGGCAAAATTCACCGGTATTGTACTCGGTGCTGTAATGTATGCTATTGTAGCATGTGTCATTTATTTTAGTCATAAGAATTACGAGACTGTAAAATGGCAGTATATTAATTGTAATGTAATACAGACTGTTAAAAATATAGCTGCTTGCGCCGAATTGCACCCTTGAATTCTTAAAAGAAAATCCTAGACAATTACCGGTACCAGTGTGATATAATAAGATAAAACACTGGTTATTGTCATTGATACTAATAATATTACAATAACAATGTTTTGGTTTAAAACGCAGTGCGCATGCCAATCTCACACCTCAATGTAGATATGGTATATTCCTCTCTACTTCTCTCTGACTCACACAAACGTACACCTTCTTAACTGCTCCTCATATTTCTCCTCCAACAGTCATGTGGACTTTTGTGCACAGTTGAGTTTCACACTTAAAACACTGGCAACACTGTGACCCAGTAGCTAGCACTGGCCTCACAGCAAGAAGGTCCCGGCTTTTCTGTGTGGAGTTTGCATGTTCTCCCCTTGTCTGCGTGGGTTTCCTCCGGGTGCTCCGGTTTCCCCCACTATCAAAAAACATGGTCAGGTTCACTCTCCAGCCAGTGCCATGTGACCAGTGACGCTGGCTCCAGTCAGGAGTTGGTCCCCAGGCGCTGCTCCCTTGAGGGATGGGTTAAATGCAGAGGATGAATTTCGCAATTTGTATGTGACAATAAAATCATTTACCTTTAAACAGTGATTTAGATAATAATTGGTTATGGCATTTTTCTAAATTGTGCAGTGGTCGGCAGCGTTCAGCCCCAGAACTGTGGGTGAAGTTACACTTGAATAATATATTTTGTCTTGATCTTCCACTTTCCCAAGGTTGTATAGAAGAAGAGAATGGATCCACTTAGCCAGATGCTTACTGACCCTCTTGTTCCCAAGCAAGAAAATTATGGTCCAATTACAGAAGATTGCATGTTGGGGAACTGTCGAGTGGCCCTACCAGAGGATTTACTAGAGGATGTGAGTTATAAATGCTGCAAATAATTAGTGTAAATGTGTACAGACTCTATACATGTATATTCATTGGCAACACTATTAGGCTATATTATATGCTCTTGTTTGTGTTTGTTGCCAACAGCCTGAAATATTCTTTTCTGTGATGAGTGAAAGCACCTGGACTGATGTACTCTCAGATTCACAGAGACAACACCTTTGTCAGTTTTTGCCCAAGTTTGCTGAAAATAACATTTCTGAGCAGAACTCCACCATCTGTGATCTTTTTAACAACAGGGAATTTAATTTTGGAAATCCACTTCATCTTGCACAAAGGCTATTCAGAGGTGCCTTCTGTTTACCCCATTCACATACACAAACACTCATACTCTTAAGTCAACATACATTTTCCTGAGCATGTCTTAAAACTGACCACTCCCCAATATACACACAGATGGCTACTTCAATCCTGAGGTGGTCAAGTACAGGCAACTTTGTGCCAAATCACAAAAGAAACGTCATGTGTACTCTCTACAGCAATATTACCACAGACTATTGAAACAGATCCTTGTCTCAAGAAAGGTTTGTCACACACACACACACACACTGAACTTTACAAACGGTTTGCAATGCAGACTGCAGTTATCAGTCTCATGCTGTATCTATTATGGTATGGTTTTCGGGATGCAGGAATTACTGGAGTTAGCCGTTCACATGGACATAGAAGTTCCACCAAAGCGAAGATTTCCCAATAAGACGCATGTTGAGCTTCACGAGCCGAGGATCAGGAGGAGAATGGACAGAATAATAAAGGAGATCAAAACAGAGTGTGGAGACAGCAACGCCTCATCTGATGATGACGGTGAGTGCTGCTTCTTCTTCAGTCATCCTTCTTCATACATTGGTGTGCCCTGCCCGCCACCACTCTAAGGAAATACGCACACCATCACATAATACATCATCTAACTTTAATCATCTGAATTATTATGTCCGTGTAGTTGGATACCGCTGAACTGAGCAGAAATATTTGTATGCCTAATGTTTTTAGCGTACGCATATCTTCATCCTCAACTAGAGACATAACTGTGACCAAAACATACAGGGTCATAATAATAATAAAGTTAGAATTATTCTCTCTACCTAAAGAGGAAGCAAGTTCTATTTAAATGAATCAAGCTGTAACAACAACAATAGTTATTGCTTTTTATTAATTTTAGCTAGTGGTATTACCATAGAACTATATAAGAATGGGTATTGCTACCGGTGTTTTCAGACACGTCGTCATGGCTACAAGCACCACAGTCTCCCTCTTCTCCCACATCAACAGTCTCACTGAGGGTACTCCCCAGCCTCTCCACCCAAGACATGAAGACTACAGGTCAGTTGAATCCCCAAATACTGCTCCCTGCTGGTCTAGATGCAGGTCATTTACCAGCAACAATGTGTGAAAAGGGCTTAGGTAAACACGTCCACACGCATTTTGCTATTCAGACTGAAATAGGTAACAAAAACAAAAGAAGTTGAATTTCTAATTCTATCTCGTATCAGTGAAATGTAAGAAGAAATGGCACAATTTACATTTTGAAATGGCATTTTTCACGGTAATGCAAACAAAGAATATTTTTCACCAGCAAAGATTCCATGGGGCAAACAGTCTTCTAACAGCTTCCGTCTAGAGCTGCAGCACCTTTTTGAAGGCTGTCTGAATGACACAATTCATAAAGACTTTACACGCCAACAAAAAAAATGCCTTAAACAATTTTTACTTATTTGTCCCCTCTTTTTACAGTCACAATATGGTTGTTTAAGTTAAGTGATATCATTATTTAACATTTTTACTTTACAGAAAAACTAGAACTAGGAGAGCGGGACTTGAAAGTTATGCTGCAAAACCACAGAAAGAAGAGAAAGCGTCAGCCAGTAAGTAGATTTAGGGAAGATGTGGACTGGTGTGCTTCTTAAAGTGAAATGTAAATGTGAACATTACAACACAGTAACCTATTGGTTCATTCCCTAGGACCACCCAGACCTGATGACTGCTGATATTCACCTTGGGGACATGATTTCAAGAGTGAATATTGGTCGGAAAGGCTCCGCTTTGAGTGAGTGAATAATAAGAAAAATGGCGGCCTGTCTCTGCTGATTTAAAACGCCTGAATAACAAATGCAGTTTTAAGTTATACGACTCTTATTGCAAAATGTAATTTCTTGACATAATCATTTTTTCATTCAATCCAAGATGGAGCATGTAAATAAAAGAGAATAATAATGTAACATCATTTAAAACAGAAAGGAGCTGTCCCAATGACAAATCCTAATATGAATGAGTATTTACTGTGGTTTATTGTCTGGACTGTGTGGATCTATACAGACCTAACAGACTATTCTTTGGCATTTTAAGTATGTGTGCATTGTTTTGCTGGTGTAAGGTCCAAAATTACTCTAAACGCCTACTGTATGTGCCGGCCTTTCCTTGTCTAGCATTCCTAGACCTAGCTTTGCCCAAGCGCAGGATCAGAGAGGAACGGAGGAAGAAGAAAATGAGGACTGTTAAAGTGGAAATGGAGGATCCCTGTGAGCCTCTTGTATCCTCAGACAGCGCTGCTCCATTAGCGAACCACATCACGTCTCTCCCTGAACCCCCCTCCACTCCTCTGGCCAATATTAAGGAGGAGTGAGTTTACTCTAGTCTCTCATGTTATATGCCTATTGAGGTTCTCAGTCATTTAGCACACGGGGAATGTTTATGTACCATTTCTTGTCACCTACACAAACTCTAATTATATGCATATACTGTATATTCACTACAAAATACCAAGCCTACAACAATGTGCAATGTTTCCAGACTTGATAATTAAAATAATTGTCTTTATTACAGGGTCATTGAAGAGTCTCAGAGCAGCCCAGTCATGGTTGAGGAGATCGCTGTCAGCTTCTTTAACTTGTTGGAGAACATCTTAAGAGTGGAAATCATGTCCACTACTATGATGGTAGTAAACCTTACTTATACTTGTTCCTCACAGTATATGGCATAGAGCAGGGGCTCCCAAACTGTGTTGTGCCAGGACCCACCTAGAGAGGACTAATCTATTAGAGACCCACCAAGTACCGTTAACGCAAAAACCTATCAATTTTAGCTAATGCTATACCTGTATGTGTGCCAAATATTTTTGAGCAGAGCGCTCCAGAATCTTTGGTGTAAATAGGATGTCATCCAATCAGGAACAAGTAGGCAATTTTGCCACGACCTTACTCACGAACCAATGATTGGAACAACGCGAAAGTAAAGCACGGAAGCCTTTCATTGATGTTCTCCATTCATTCGATCTCAGTATTCCAAATAACAACATCATCGTCTTCCACTATTATTAACCAGTAATATAACAAGTGCATGTGATATGCCCATGTCCCCTGTTCTGCCTTCAGCTGGAGGAGAAGGTCCAAGTGTGGCAGGTGTCTCCAGCCAGCGCTCTCAACCCCTGGTTCTCCTCCGCCTCCTGCTGGTCAGAGCTGGTACTTCCTGCGCTGCAGTTCCTTGCAGGAGAAGCTAAGGGTAATACGGGGCAGCGGTTTCTCGGGTCTCCTCCCCATTTTTAAGTGCTGGTGAAGCGCCGTAAGGCCTTCAGATGACTCACTGTTTGGTGAATGATGATGAGTGTCCTACTGCACCATTTCAAACCTCTCAGTAGGCGTACATCTAGTCTTCTGTAGCATTTATTCATGTATTCCTCCATCTCCTTCCCAAGATGGCATGATGACCCTTCCCACTGGCTTCTCTCCATACGTGGAGTTTGGGGAACACTCCCAGCAGTGGAGGTGGACCGGTATGTCCTCTGCCTCACCACCGCATTGCTGCCGTTGTACCTGCAGGGAGGCTAACATCTATCATATGTTGTAGGTCCTACGCAGGACATGGAGAAGGACCTTAGTGCGCTCTGTCAGCTGTGGCTGGACTCCAAAGACCTGGTTGTGAAGGTATTATCACGAAAACTCTCCTGCCCGCGCAGAGTCTTATACATGCACACGTTTTCTATTGGCTCACGGCCTCGTCTCTTCTACAGACTGAAAACGAGGAGCAGACAGAGATTACATCGCCCGCTCCCAGAGTGTAAGGTTCAACACTTGTGTCTCTCATCCTGCTCATGGGGGGGGGGGGTTATTGTGGCTCACAATGCATTGTGGGGACATGTTGACTGCTAGATCCTGGTGTGTTTATCAACACTGTTTGTCAATGTCAATATCAAGCAGTTGGACTGACTATGTGGTGCGACCCAGTACTGGAGATGAGAGACACGTGTTTCAAATCCAGGTTAGTGCGTCATTATTGGCATCCTATTTGGAGATTCATATTAGAAGAATTTGATCATTACACCATAACTTTTTGGCAGTCCGTTAAATATTTCTGGAGTATATCTAGTTATGTACAGGGCGATGACCTTACTTTACGAAGACCTTAGTAAAAAATAAATATAATTTCACCCAATATACCAGTAATAAATTCAAACAGCAGCAGCTTCGCTATAGTACATGCTACAGTATCGTGATATCTGGCTCCCACAGTGACAGCCAACAATAAGATACAGGTTGAGGGTTTATTCCTTGTTTATAAGACTAAGACTACTTACTATTACTTGTATAGTAGCTTAATACACCAGTTAATAACTACATAAGAAATAGTTCCTGTAGACTTTCTGTATAATTTCTAGAAATTACCGTAACTGCTCGAACATTCATCTGTGACTTACCTTCATCTGCTGTAATGTCTACATTCCGGCCACTAGGAGCAGCAGCGGTATGACCAGCCACACAAAGCGTTCACGTTCAGGATGCACGGCTTTGAGTCGGTGGTGGGGCCTGTTAAGGGCGTGTTTGACAGGGAGATGTCGCTCAACAAAGCCAGAGAACACACGCTGCTCCGCTCCGACCGGCCAGCCTACGTCACCATTCTCTCTTTAGGTTTGTTTGGTAAAAATATACATATCTGAAAGGGGGGCTGGATAGTAGGGGTGTAAGGAAATGTTGATACACCTGAGTATCGCGATATTTCGGTTCACCATACTGTATCAACCTTTTTATTTATTTTTTACTCTATTTATTTGTAAAAATGGACAGTGTACAAAATACATTAACCTCAAAAAAGAGCTCACAGCTTGTTTCCATCTGAAGTTCCTGAGCAAGTTTACATAAGTTTCTGTTATTTTTGCAGTGGCGTCCCACATTAGAATTGCTATGCCAGTTTTCCACAAATTAGAAATCACAATATATCTGTTTTCTTACAGTATCACAATATATCGCATCGTGGCCCCTGTATCGTGATACGTATCGTACTGCCAGATTCTTGCTAATACACAGCCCTGCTGGATATGTCATACTGTAGGTTTGATTCCCAACAGGCCTTGTTTACTTTAATACTTGTAATTCTACTCACTGTAGTCGCTACAGATAAAGGCATCTGCTAAGTGATTTCTAATTTAAGATACAGCATTTAACTTATCCAGTTTATCTAATCATATCTTATCATATATCACCAACTCACAGTAAGTGAGTTAGTGGTGCATATAAGGAGCATCTAAAGTAGGCCATCAATGGCACTAAATGTTTGATTTGAAGGCATAATAATGTGTGAATAATCTATGAATGTATGAATAATGAATGAATGAATTATTTAATATGGTTTTAACTAATGGGTATTTGAAACAGGAAGGCTGGTGAAACTGTATGTATGTGACGTATTGCTACGTGAATATAATGTCCGGTTACACATCATGCCCCCTCCCATCTGCTCCTCTGTTACGTGCAGTGCGAGATGCAGCGGCCAGGTTACCTAATGGAGAGGGAACCAGGGCAGAGATCTGTGAACTGCTGAAGGACTCCCAGTTCCTGGCTCCTGATGTCACTAGCGCTCAGGTCAGTTACATGGTTCTCTTTGGTCCTTTCTGTGCCACTGTGAAGGAGCATGGCCACTAAACATTATAGCATAATACATGAAAAGTACATTTGCATATGTAGTACAATGAATTTGAATTGATATGGTTGGTGCATACAAATAAAAAGGACAGGTACAAGCAGTTACAGAACATATTAATGCAAAGCATACACACCTTTTAAACGAATTTCTAAAAGGTGGTTGAAGTTTAGTTGCTTATTCATCCATCCATCCATGCTCATCCACTTATCTGTAGTCTGGTCGCGGGGGCAGCAGCTACAGCAGGGGACCGCAAACTTCCCTTTCCCACATTAACCAGCTCTTACTGGGGGAACCCAAGGCGTTCCCAGGCTGAAGTGGAGATTAAATCTCTCCACCTAGTCCTGGGTCTTCCCTGAGGCCTCCTCCCAGCTGGATGTGCCTGGAACACCTCCCAAGGGAGGCGCCCAGGGGGCATCCTTACCAGATACCCGTACCACCTCAACTGGCTTATTTCGATGCAAAGGAGCAGCGGCTCTACTCTGAGTTCCTCACGGATAGCTGAGCGTCTCATTGAACCCAATGTTACAGTAGCACTAAGTTTCACAGAGTGCAGAGAGGCTGTCATAGGCTCACAATGTTCTCTACCCCTCCCACTACAGTCACCCACAATAATATGGAGAGCTGTGGGTGCTGTAACACAGTAAAGCCCTGTACCTTTTCATAGTCTCCTGTGAACAAATATGCTGTATGATTCTTTGTGCAGGTGAACACTGTTGTGAGCGGCGCCCTAGACAGGCTTCACTATGAGAAGGATCCCTGTGTGAAGTATGATATAGGCCGCAAGTTGTGGATTTACCTACACCGGGATCGCAGTCAGGAGGAGTTTGGTGAGACTATGTTGCATGATTATTACGTCACAACAGATTATCGTCCAAACTGGCTTTATTGACATTGTTAGAAAACAAATATACGTACATAAGCACCAAGAGAATATTATGAAGCACCATATCAGCCAAGTGTGACACCTAAAAAAACATGAGCGGAGCAGTAAAACCAATAATGAATGTATGAATGGAGTGTGTGATGCAGCTGGTTCTTCCGGCTGCAGTACCACCCGTCGCCACAAGTCACAGCTACTTCCAACCTAAAGTCAGACTCTGCTAGCCTGGTGTAACCATACCATATCCACTTTGTGAATAGGTCTGGCCACGCTCCGTTGGGAAGTGTTCGCAAAAAAGCAATAACAGACAGTATACTACATGATAGATGCTGTTTAAATATTCACTGGAGGCAGATTTCCTTTTTTCCGTCAGTGTCGTAAGTACATACATTCCCAAAGGCTACAACCGGCTACAACGCGGCTGGGAGAAATGTGCGCTTCAATAATGCACATTCCCCAAATGAAACCTCATGGGCTAGGCTCATGAAAATGTTTAAATTTAAACAATGGCAGTTGCTTGCCATCACCCGCGGCTGGGTTATCAACACTGCGGTATTGCGGTTATCGCGACAGGTTGCCGCTTGGTCCTGACCCACTGGATTAGTCCAGTAGCATTATGAAGCACAAATAACAAACGCAATGAAATGCACCTGACTACAGAACTAGCACAATGTTTTCAGGTTGGCTGTAACACTATACTGACTGCTTCAGGACAAGCCCGTGTCCATGCTGACTCTAAGGGATGTTACACTGTTAATACATTAGAATATGATTGATGGTCATTGTTTTTCTTTATGGACATTTATTCTTAGTGTAGATAGGTCTTGAGAAACAACCAGTTTCTGTTTTGTGTACAAAAATACAAATGGTGGTTGTCCTGGCTTGTCTTTCCTCATTCCAGAGCGGATTCACCAGGCCCAAGCTGCTGCCGCCAAAGCTAGGAAGGCTTTACAGCAGAAGCCCAAACCTGCATCTAAACCTGTGAGTTCCACTACCCTCATATTGCTGATTACACGACTAATAACTGAAATGTACAGTACGTATGTAGTGTGTATGTAGGTTTCCTGTGATTTTGGCATGAGCAGTTGACGGTGGCCAATGAACTGTGTCTGCCCTGTAGAAGTCTGCCTTGAAAGAAGGCGGCTCCAAAGCTTCTGGACCTCTGGAGACCGGAGCAGACCTCAACCCCTTGTCTCCGACCCCCCTGACCCCCACCGCAGGCACGCCTGGGACCCCTAAATCGCCAATGGACTCTTTGGCGTCTACGCCGACCAAAAAGGGAGTCCCTGATACAATGAAGGCCAGCCCAGGGTCAGTGTGACCTATTAATAGTAATATAACTCACCTTTATTTGTGCAGCACATATAAGAACTGCAGCTCACATGAGATCACATGAACATGGGTGCTTCACAACTAAATTAGTGTCTCCTCCTCCTCCTCCTCCTCCTCTCCAGGGTGCTCCTGGTGTCTCCCCCTCCCTCCATGCCCCAGCTGGGAACCATCCTGCCCACCAGCCAGGCGGGAGCTCCAGCCGCCCAGCAGCAGCAGCAGCACACCGCCAGGCTTGTGAGCCAGCTGGCGGGGGGGACCCTGCCTCAGGTGCGGGTGGTCACCACCCAGGCGGGGGTGCACCAGGCCTCGCACCACATCTCCCACCAGATCAGGGTGCCCGTCTCGGTGGGGGCCAAGGGCATCTCTCAGGTGAGCCGTTGCTAGGGAACGCCTCTCCCGCTAATGCCGTACGTTGCTCCCTCAGAAGCTCCACCCAACGGATTTGGGACACGCGTTGTTTGTGTTCCTATTTAGAGCCAGGGTTGTGTATGAACACCTTTTCAGCACGCACACAGCACAGAACCGTTATCTAGCTGACTGTGAGGAGATGTTGGCTGACTTTGACGTCAAATGTATTATCTTACAATTTCTAACTCCAGCTTAATGGTGTTATTTATGGGTGGGTGTGTGTGTGTGTTTGCCTTCGAACACGCAGGATGACAGCCTGAGCTCTCCCCGTAGAGCCGAGATCAGCCGCGGTCTTCTTTCCATTGGCTGCAGTTGTAAAGAGTGTTCACTAAGTGCAGATGGATAACGCCGCCACATACATTGTGTCTGTCGTCATACACACAGGCATTGGTGTCGTTGCCTCTAAGGAGCACGGCTGCTAGCAGCTCCGTCCAGGTTCCTACTACTCTGTCTGTCTCAGCTGTGACGGTGTCCAAGGCACCGGGCTGTTCCCCCGGCAGCCCAGCCAACACTTCTGGGTCGTCCACTATCCTCCAGGCAGTCACAGGCCAGAACATCAAGCAGGTACGCTGTTGCTTTTAAAATGGGATCCTTGTGGGAATGCACTTCTACAGGTGGACACTGTAGCTCGGCCAATGGTGCCACTAGTGTTTTCGTAGGGTAGTTAAATGTGCCGTGTGTAGGAATAGAACGAACGCATTTAAAGCTTTTGAAAATCAACAAACTGTGAACTCACCCCCTCCACCTCTGCTCCCTCCCTCTGGAGCCAGTTAGGCTCGCCTGCCTGTTTAATTACATGAATGCGTGCACGCAGCTACAGGCCTGTGTTGTTGGCATATTCATGTGACTGACAGGCGAGGTTATTCTGCCTCAGACTGGTCGGCACATAAACCTCACCGGACTTGATGGAGGCAGGGGCTCTCAACCAGAGCAAATATTCTCACACAGCATTTCACTCACAGATAGTTCTTAAATCCTACCTACAGCACCTTTTTTAATAATAATAATAATAATAATAATGATGATGATGATGATGATGATGATGATAATAATTTTCAAAACGCTCAAGGACATCTTATATGGTAAATAAGTAAATATAAACATGTGTATATAAAACATTTGGCTGAGATATATATATATACACACACACACACACACACACACACAGATGCATCTCAATATATTTGAATATTGTGGAAAAGTTGAGTAATTAAAATAACAGCCACCGTACATGGTGGATCCATTACACACACAGTGAAATAGCCCGTGCCTGTGTGTGCGTGTCCATCCCAGGTGTCCATCACAGGCCAGCTGGGAGTGAAGGCGGCGTCCGCGGGGGGGATCCCCCTCACGGCCACCAACCTGCGTATCCAGGGGAAAGACGTGCTGCGGCTGCCCCCCTCCTCCATCACCACGGACGCCAAGGGCCAGACGGTGCTGCGCATCACCCCGGACATGATGGCCACGCTGACCAAGTCCCCCGTCGCCACGGTGAAGCTGTCCCCGGACTTCCTGGGCGCGGCGGCGGCCGGCGGAGGACGTGCGGTGGGCAAAAGCATCTCGGCCACCCTGCACGTGACTCCCCCCCACTCCTCCTCCTCCTCCTCCTCCCCCTCCCACTGTGTGGCCGACGCCCAGGCCGGTAAAGCGGGGAGCCTGCTGAAGGCGGCCGGGGATGCCGCCATCCGCCTGATGCCCACGCTTGCCGTCACCGTGGGTGACCAGAAGACCAGGGCCTTCTCCGGCGTGGTGGCGTCGCAGGACTCCAAGAGCGGCGCTGGCGGCGGCGCGGCCACCATCCGCATCATGCCGGGCTTGGGCGTCATCCCGCAGAAGCACGGGCAGACCATCACCATGGCGACGACGACAGCCGCCGGCGGAGCCACAGGGCACGCGGCCCCTGCAGGCGTGGCCGGCTCCAAGGGCATCACGGTGGGCCCGGCGGCCTCGGGGTCGCCCCTGACCCTGGGGACATCTACGGCAACCGTGCGCCAAGTCCCCGTCACCGCTACCGTGGTGACCACACAAGCAGTAAGACACAGTATTTGTCACCATGGTGACTGACCACACAGTTAGTTACAATAGTAAGATATAGTAGTTAGCACCGCTACCATGGTGACCACATAAGCAGCAAGAAACAGTAAGATAACTGCGGTCTTGCTAGTGCTATTATTACTACTATCTAATAGTAGTAACTTCCTCTATCCACTTCCTCTATTGCTGCTGCAGGTCAGCGCTACGGTTCATGGTTTTGCTCAAGGGCGCTTCCCAAGGGCTTGAGCCATTATCTTAGGGAGAGCTAATTGTACATTCCCCTATGGAGAGCAATGGAGGATTACACTCCCTGTAAACATAAGAATGTAAGGTAAAAGTAATAAAACTTCCCTGGAGACGGATTTCCTGTATCGCTCTAAGTGGCATTGTCCCTTCTCAGTTACAAATGTGAGGCAATACATTTATGGCGCTTTTCCATTACTGGTACCAGCTCGCCTTGCCTCTACTCGCTTTAGGAGCTTTTCCATTGCATAATACCAGCTCAACTTGACTTAACTCGCCTCGCCTTTTTTGCTTTTCCATTGTGCAAAAGTTGGGATAGTACCTGGTACCAGGTACTTTTTGTAGTACCTGCTTTGTTGAGGTTCCAAGCGAGCTGAGGGATACCAAATGTGACTTGACAACAATGAATACTACTGATTGGATTAAATCATCACTTCGTCATTGCGCAACACGGGCATTCATACGGCAACTACTCTTAGCAGCCGATATTTATTTACCTTTTATTAAATGTTAATTAATAATTTTTTTTAATGATTACCGATCTACTGCAGGGGTGGTTCAAACAGCATCGTCGCTATGGCAACCAGGTACAACTGAGTGGGTAGTACCTGCAATGGAAAAAGACCCGTGCAGAGGCGAGGCGAGTAGAGTCGAGTAGAGCTGATACTATGCAATGGAAAAGCTCCCTAAAACGAGTAGAGGCAAGGCGAGAAGAGTTGCGCTGGTACCAGCAGTGGAAAAGCGCCATTATTCCTCACCAAAACATCTGCAGGTTTTTCCAGACAAATGTGAGGTACTAAGCTTATTCCTCCCAAAAACACATTGGGGAAAAGGTAGATGTGATGGTCTTTGTTATTTAGATTTGCATTCAAACTGAATGCTTATTGCTCCACTAAGTGTTTTCATGGTATTTAGAGGCAGATGTGTAAATCTGCTTTGTGTGTGTGTGTGTGTGTGTGTGCGCAAAAAATCAGTCAAAAACCCAATTTAAAATACATGTGAATTCACTATGCTAGATTTGACACACTTGGTTAGTTAGTAGAGGGACAACATCAAAGCTACCGGGCAGAGTTGCTTACCAGGCTACTTGAGCAGTAAGCATATCATTATCTGACACAGTTGACCTTTTCTCCTTAACTCAACCACAGGGAAAGCTACCTGCTCGGATCACAGTGCCCTTGTCCGTCCTGAACCAACCGCTGAAAAGCAAGAGTGTGATGACCGCACCAATGATGAAGGGAAACCTCAACACCAAGTGAGTGTTCACATTGGAACACTACACAGGCGTTGTTTGTTGCAGGATGAACACCTCTCTCTATCTGCTGTGTGTGTGTTCTATCCCAGTCTTAGCAGTCTTGGTAGGAACATCATCCTGACCACCATGCCCGCTGGCACCAAGCTGATCGCTGGGAACAAGCCAGTGAGCTTCGTCACAGCACAACAGTTCCAGCAGCTGCAGCAACAAGGCCAGGCCACACAGGTTAGCTTGTTGCACGCTTGCAACCTGTCCCTGACACTGACTTAACATTAATTGACTTAACACGCAGCTTAACCCTATACACTAAATCTGTGGCCCCACAGATTGTGCATATCTTCAGAACAGTAAATGCCAGAAACTCACTTCACCCCCCCCCCTCATAATTCAGACATTCTGCTGAGATTGACATATGGCTTGTTATTTCATTTAAGAGGCTATATAAGACAACCTCAAAGTACCCTCGTAATATGTCCCCTGGAATAAGCATTTACAGTATTCACAGCATTTTATTTTTTCCACATTTTGTTATGTTACAGCCTTATTCCAAAATGGATTAAACTGTGAAACGCTGGGAACACTTTCTGGATGCACTAAATAATAGTGCATACACATAAATAAAATGCAACTAGTTCAGTTAATTTAGTATTTTTTCTGGAAATCAGAGTTTGAAAGTTAGTCATGCCATGGAGGAATCAAAATATAATTTTGAAACAAAACAATATGCTATTTTACCATAGTCTACATAATAAAAAATTTAATAATATGCAATTTATAATTTTTTTACATTTAAATAACATACAGTGAACATTTCTGGAATATGTTGTGATGTTATCTTAAATGTAGCTGAGAGGGTGCTGATATCAGACACATACTTGAAATACTTGAAAGCCATAATATTAAAATAGTGAAAAACGGTTAAGACCATTGGGTTCACAGGTTAAAGATGGAGAATGTCTATTTCAGCCATACGAATGCACCTCTCCCTTAACTGCTCTTCCCACATTGGACACACATGGCCAAGGCTGATTGGTGTGGTGCGGTCTGCACGAATTTAACATTTGCAGAGCAAACTTATATTTTGAGTTTTTTTCACTGAACTTGACAAATTATTACTTGCATAGTCACTTACTTTACCTTCAACACCTCCCAGATTGTGAATGCAAATAGCGTTTTTTACAGCCATATAAAAATGTAAGTGTGTGTGGTGAGTACATGTTTCTTTAATAAACTCAGACATGCAATGGTTCTGTTCAAACACAAAATGCATATGGTATTACAATGCCTTCTGAAAGCATTCAAAACAATTCTAAAGTTCAAAGTCCAGTGTCAAGGCTAAAGAGATCATGGCCTTTAACATTAAATTAATTATTCCAGTACCTTCCACTCATACTGTTAATTGCGTGCTTACGAAGAAAGCATAAGCAGTCAAACTCAATAACTGAAACGTGAGGCATAAACCATGTTATTCTGACGTTCTCTTCTCACTTGCTCCTTCAGGTTCGTATACAGACAGTCCAAGCACAGCCGCTCCAGCAGCACATGGCCACAGCCTCTACTAAATCAGTCTCTACAGTTGTCGTGACAACAGCTCCGTCCTCCAAATGCCCGCCTAATGCACCCCCTGCACCTCATCAGTGACTGTAGTGTTTATTTTAATGCATTTTCATATTCCACTATTATACAGAGGGTTTCACATTTGCATTGGAAATGTCAATTTGAATAGTGGTTGCATGCAACCACAGTTCTGAATATGACATTCCAGATAATAGTGGACATTGTGTGGGCATGGCAGTATAGTCAGGGACTTTGCCTTAACAATCAACAATAAAACCATAATCCCTCTTACACCATCTGAAGGCTGTATGTTTTGGCATCAGTTTGTGGTATATTGTAGCTATTAGTACAAAACAGGACTCCTAGCTCTTATGGATTCATCATTTAATAACTTGGATGCAATTTCCATTAAAATATATACTGCTTCTGGTTCATTACATCCAAAGTTCCCTGCCCTAATAACTTAATCAGTTACAGTATTTGAACATTGGCATTTGTATATTTCACGGTTACATTATTTTATACATTTAGTACGTTCTGAAATTCTACATTTTATTTACATTATGGTTACAGATCATACATTGGCCTCGAGAAAATGGCTTTCATGAAATTTAAGGAATGTCTGTACAACTTATTTATTCTTCATCGGACTCTTCCAGCAGTGCTTTCTGGGAGCTTGAGATGGATGAGGCTTTCCTCATTCCAATTTCGACATCTCTTCCTTTTACAAGGAACCGCTTTGCTGTGCTGTCAGAACAGGAAATAAAAAAGAAAACGTGTTTCCTCATGGCCATTTTCTTGAATGGGAGGCCACATTTCCTATTTCATACTTTACATTTACACATTTAACTGAGTTGAGACATTTTAATTTTAAGTAAAAGTAAAATCAGGGTTGCACTAAAATAAAAGCAAGCAGTTCCTTAATCATGAGTGATAAGGAGTGTAGTGAAAGGTTGAGCTGTTGCAGTGTCTAATGACGTGGAGGCAGCCAATATATTTGCTTCACGATCTGATTGAATGCCTGTAGTTGTGCTGATTGCACACAGCATTACAGCAGTAGATTCTCTCTCTCCCCCCCTAAAATACTTACAACCAAATGAATGATGATGTCATGGCAACCACAAACAGTGCTGCAGCTAAATGCCAGCAAAAGCACATTGTGATGAACATCATGTTGTCATGTGACTTCAGGTCCCACTCAGGCCCACTTAATGGGTACAGCACAAATCCAATCTGAAAGAATATGTAGTTGAGGAAATAGTCTTCAGATTACTTGTAGTCCTGCTCTTAGTATTAGATTACATTTGATTTAGTTGTACATCAAGTTAACGTCAAACACGTGACATTTATTAATCAACAATACAAGAAATAACAAATATATAATACAAATTTATTGTTAGGGTGTTAGTGGTGACATGGATTGTACCTGTAGCCTACTGCTTACACATACAGTACTGAGAGAGAAAACATTTAGGCTACTAAATGTACTACATTAAGTTTCTCATCCCTAGGTCAATACTGTTTCTAAGTTCTGTGATATTGGTGCGTTTACACAAGCTGAGAACAATGTGTGCCATTGAGTTTCATGCATTACAATACCATGCATGTCATCTACACTGAAAACCAACTATCACTTATTAACCCATTGGGTGTTTACACATTCTTTGGCAATAAAAAGGTTTCCTAATGGTGTCCACCCAACCACAGCCATAGATAAGGACGTTTCAACAGGCTGGTCCTAACCACATAACAATCAAAAAGAATATGGGCAGTTCCTCAAGATGACATCACCATTACCTGGTAGAACCAGGATCCCTGGAGAATGAAAAGGCACGCCCTTAACTGCTCCAGGATAAAGTGATCCCTCATGAACACCTCCAGCATGGTGCTGGCTGCACCACCAAACACAGGCACTACCACCAGAGTGTGGATGTGTGCGTCCAGCGGTTCACGCATGTGCAAATGGTAATAAAATAGAAACCCTATAAAACACAGGACAACCTCACGTCACATATAGATGTTACTGTAGATAAGATAATATAAATTAAATACAACCTTTTTTAAATGACGGCTCAAATGTGACACTTGTGCTTTAGAGAGCATACGCTGTAGAATTATTTATGCTCTTCAATCCACAACATTCTCAGCTATAGTAGAGGACATGGGGACTGCAAGGTATTTGTCCAATTGTATTATTTTTAAGGGCAAAATGAATTCTGCTTGGGTATTATTCATGTTATTGTATAAATACACTGTCTTGAGATACATGTATATTATTACTTTAACATGACAAACAGTCCCTTTAAACTTAACTTAATTCATACCTTCAACAAACAGAGCAATTGCCAGCGCAAGGCGGTCAAACCCAACTGCCACTGATTTGGATAAGTTTGTGAGCACACATGCGATGCCAGCGATTCCAAAGAACAGGTACATGGTGGCATGCTGCCAGTTCATCAGTTTGACCCATGATTTATTGTCATTGTTGTAAAGATGGGCGTGAGGCCCGTCCACCACAAACTGCTCCACCATAATACCTGCCAGAGGAGATATGCACAATATGTCACATACTACCTTTTCCATGCTGGCTGATGCCACCCTCCCCCCTTAAACTTAATAGCTCAGATTTGTCTGGAACAGCCTACAGCTGTTTTTCTGAGGAATAAATGTAGGCCTATTGTCTCACGTTTGTTTGATATCCGTGAGAAAAGGACAAATCCAATTGCCTCACGTTTGATCTCTTAAAATTGGTTAAGGATAAACTATTGCCACTCTGAGAAATAATCCTATTGCCTCATATTTGTAATTGTTCAATGAGAAGGGACAATTCCAGTTAGAGGGATAATTTAGGGAATATTTATTTTTACCTTACATTCTCGTGTCTCATTCCTTTTTGTATTATTGCTGATTTTTATTTTATTTTTCCCCCATTTATCCTTTGTTTCTTAATACATTTCTTCAATTTTAAAGCACATTGAGCTGCAATCCCTGTATGAAAAGTATATAGTTTTTCAATGTTTACAAGTTACACTCCTCGGGTTGGATCTGGAATTGTTGCTGTGGTGTAAACCTGTTAGCACATTGTTTTATTTTTGTTTGAAACTCAGTGACACGCACACCTCTCTATCCCTCCCATATGGGCACGCTTGTGCACAGTTGTGTTTTAAACATACATTTGGGGTTGTGAGGTGTACGCTTTAACTGATCCAAGTATGGAAGCAAACAAACCTACGAATGCTGCAAAGATTTGGAATCCTCCCTCAAAATATTCCATCCGGATGAGAAATTGAGGATTTTTCTGTTGTCCTTTAGGTTGAATATTCCTCCAGTAGTGACAAAGCGTATATTTCAGTGATAACCATAAACCATACAATAGAAAGAAGCTTCCAGGAATGGCATGTCCTCCAAAGTTCGCCATCTTTCTGTGAAGTTTCTGTGAACACACGAGTGCTGTCAGTTGAACCAAGACAATTCTTTTTCATTAGCATTAAAATACTGCAAAACATCTGTATTGAAATGATTAACTGATATTAATATGGTATATTTTGATTAGAATTGTGAAATATTATTATCAAGATGTGGATCAAGTGATTGAAAGGTCATAGAAATTCAAGACATAACTTATCACCTTGAATATCACCTGAATTCATGGTTTCACATATGTTGATGACTTTTGGAAAACTAGTTAAGGCCTACTAGATTTATACATATAAAAGTGTGTAGTCTTGTTCATTGTTTGAAATAGTTTCTGTTCTATTGTCATTAATACCCTGTCATGCGTTCTAAGACCTGGCAGGTTTGGTCAGACTAGTTTTTCTGGACTAGTGTAACTGTCACCTTTTTACTGTACCTACTGTTAAACAGACATTCCTATTAACTACCAGTTTACACAAGCACAAATCTATACGGTATTCGGTGTGGTAAACTACTTCAACAGATGCGCGTGTTTTCTACACAGCATATTGTAATTTTGAGGAACCTTCCTCTCCCCTACAAGTGAACTGAAGAGGATATTGTCCCACGCATGATTTCATCAAGATATAAATCAATTTGTTCCTGTCACTACTGTGAAAACCTAAAAATATATGGTAAACAGTGCTTCCATACCTTCTTTTCTGCTATTCCTTTTCAACAGCTTTATAGAGTGCTGACAGGGTCTGAGCCAGTTGAGAAGTGAGCGCTGAGTAAACTGCACACCTGTTCCCTATCACTGGCCACACCCATCGTTTGAATATGGGTTCTCTGGGTCTTGGCAATGCTCAAGACAACTGTGCTGGATTCATCCATGTGCATCTATATTTACATAAATACAGATGAGTCTTTCTTGACCTACTGTCAACTTCATTTGTGTATGACTCAAATCATCGGTTAATCGTGTCATATTAACTAGGATTTAACTTTGCTGTAAAGGATGTATACTTACCTTTCTGCTGACATTCGGCATCTTGTTCATGGTTGGTTGTAAACCATTCATTGTTCTTATCCTTTATTCACTACTAATGTTTCTCAAAGACAAAGCTAGCCTACTGGTGTATATTGTCAAGGTATTCCTGTTTGCTGCTGTAGAATTTTATTTCAATAATATTTTTATGTGAGAGTTACAAGCTAAGAGTAGAGTTCTTTTTTTAATTTTTATTATTGATGTATTTGATTTAATGATATGAACATGGCATAAATCATGCATCTATCGCATGGATACTATGAGGACCAATCATAAGGACCACACTGAACATAATTACCCAAATGTGTCTGGGTTAATTTATAACCTCACATCCAGGTTCATTGCAGAAGTACAAGGATATGCTGGTTTTCAATAAACTTTGCACTCATTGTCATGCCAATTTTATAGCCATTATCAGTTTCACCCAACCAACTGCAGGTAAAAGAATGGAATACCATGGTGACAAAACTTTTTTTCACAGTTACAAATATTTTCAATAAAAAAATTTATTGTAAATGCCCTTTATTAAAGTATTATACAGAATAGTTTCTTCTCTCGAAATGGGTTCTCAGAGGATGGTACCGGTGTCACCAATGGATCTTCTTTTGCATGTGTTTCACAGTAGGCCATCAAATCATCAGCAGCTTTTGACACCTATATGAAAAAGTAGGTATATTTTGGAGAAAGACAATAACATTATGTCCCATAAAGCAGTGGTCCCCAACCCTGGTCCTCGGGGACCGCTGCCCTGCATGTTTTAGATGTCTCCCTGCTCCAACACAG
>JAODTR010030476.1:0-21970 GCA_025399935.1 Amblyopsis rosae | reverse complement strand
GTGTGTGTGTGTGTGTGTGTGTGTGTGTGTGTGTGTGTGTGTGTGTGTGTGTGTGTGTGTGTGTGTGTGTGTGTATTGTATGTGTGCAGCAGCTGTAGGAGCATAGGGCCTTTTCAACTGGCAGTGAACCTGCTGATGTGGCAAAACACCCTGCACACACACACACACACACGCGCACATACTGCATGTGCATGTGTGTATAGGAAACTCACTCACTGTGTGTGTGCATGCTCTTATAGGAAACTGTAAATACAGCACGCACACGCACGCGAGCGCATGCTGTATTTACAATCTCTGGGTTAAACTGTAGCGTGCCCAGGCTCTATATATAGTCTAGAGGTTTCACATGCTGTTGGGATACTCAAGGACACAGAGCTCGTGAGCTAGCAAGCAAGCCAACTCTAGGAACGCTAACCATCCTTTGCTAGCATAATGTACAAGGTGAAGTGCTTTTTCACATCTTATAATCACTGCAAACTTCACAGCCTTCTCAGTCTAAAGACGTGCAGTACCGAAATACACCAAAGCCAGAAAATGACCCTCACTTCTTAAACACTTGTAAATGATTTCCCATTCATATTGACATACAGTACATTAGATTACATTAGTCCAACATGCAATACAGGACCCATTGGGTGATCTCTGTGTGACATTGCGCTGGAGATTCATGGCATGTAGACCAAGAGAGGAGCAGCAATAGAGATATGAGAGGATGTGTGTCCATATAAGGTATCTGGTGCGGGGAAATGAACACAGGGCGTTTCTTAACACAGAGCGCACATCGGTTTCTGCTAGTTTCAGACCGACGCAGTTTCCAGTCCAGCGCCCACATTGTTTAAATACTAATGCACTTGTGAGCGCCCCTGGGTGTGTTGGTCTAAACAAGAGGTGAGGTCTTGTGCATTGTTGGTGCATTGCTACCTTGAGGCAGCGGAAAGTGATTTAGCAACAAAACCCTGGTCTTAAGTCAATAGTGCAGTATTTCAACATTATTTTATCATCCATATAAGCTATATGGTGTGGGCTGCTGTTTAGAAACACCTGTCTCATTCTGAGGATAGTGTGTGGAATACTGTAAACCTCACAGTAATATCTCACATACACACTGGATGGATTTAGGTATAAGATTTAGAGGCTAATAATCGTTAGGCATACAGTCAATCATTTGATTACATTAAGAATAAGATAAGTTATAGGCTTACTTAGAAATAACAGGTAGGGAAAAGAAATGCGTTTAGAAAAGTTTCGGTAGACCTATTTGAAGAATGCTCCGGTTGTTTCCTTATTAAACAAGTCACTTTGCAGTCTCAAACATTGGCAATCTTCATGTTTTTTTTGTCCTGTTTTCTTGGGGACACTGAAAACAAAATGGGACAACACCTGTGATTGTCCCTCTAACCATTATGGATCTGCTCGGAAGTATTACATTCCCGGAGAACATTCAGCTCAGCTCTTTGGGAATGGAAGCCCCTCTGTCAGAATATAAGCCATTGGTTATGGTGGTTCTGTGGGCACTGAAGAGGGTTGGCTCTTTGAGGGGGGATTACGGTGAGCTCAGCTGTTTAGTTGTGATCCTGGGGTTTATGGGATGAGGAGGATTTGAGCCATTCTAGATAGGTCCTCCTAACTAATCCCGTGCAGGCACAACATTGATTCTTTACAAATCTGTTTATGTCACAAGTTTGACGTGACGACAGCCACCACATTTGTACAGTATATACTGTATGTATTTATATTTGTATGTTATTTCTCTGTTTGCTGAGCAAGGATCCTCTTCTACAGCAATGTCTGCTATAAATTCACGCAATTTCAGAGTTCACAAATGGCCACAAGCACTATTCATAGGCAGGTTTCCTTGCAGAAAATATATCTGCAGTTATTTTGCAGATGCTCATCTTGCACCTATCTGTACAAGGGCCACATTAATAACATATACAGAAAGAAATAACAGAAAACAAAATATTAGCGCAATTTATTTGAACATTTATTTTATTTTATCACCAAATTTCTATTTCTAAGTTATCGGTAGCAATCTTTCATAATATTAGCAACATTGAAATTACTCTGATATATGTTATAACATCTATGCTATACATCGCTTTTGGCTAACAAAGCACGTTTTTATTTGAACGTTTCTAATAATACAGTTGGTGAAAATCACGTGCTGATCTTTGATCTTCTGTGTTTCTGCTCCTCTCCTCGCCCCAGGGGACAAGGGAGACCGAGGGGACAAAGGCACGCCTGGCAAGCTGGGTGTCGAGGGCCCGCCGGGCCTCCTCGGACCCGCGGGGCCCAAGGGTAGCAAGGGCCAGGCGGGCTCCCCCGGCGACGCCTGCAAGACCCCCCGCTCCACCTTCTCGGTGGGGCGTCGCAAGGCGCTGCACAGCGTGGACTACTACCAGGCGCTGGTGTTCGACACGGTGTTCGTCAACCCCCAGGAGCACTTCAACATGTTCCAGGGCCGCTTTTACTGCTACGTGCCCGGGGTCTACTTCTTCAACGTCAACATCCACACCTGGAACTTCAAGGAGACCTATCTGCACCTGATGCACAACGAGCAGGAGCAGGCCATCCTGTACGCCCAGCCCAGCGAGCGCTCCATCATGCAGAGCCAGAGCGTGATGCTGCAGCTTGCCCTGGACGACCAGGTGTGGGTGCGCCTCTACAAGCGCGAGCGGGAGAACGCCGTCTACAGCGACGACGTGGACGTCTACATCACCTTCAACGGGTACCTGGTAGTTCCCGGTGACGAGTAGCCCCCCACAGGCCGGTGGTTTGGGGGGTGGGGGAAGACGAGCAAAACACTCCGCACCAGCTAGCTTCCATCCAGAGTTTAGCATGGTCAATTATTGACGGTACGATATCTACATCATTCTATACGATCCTTAGCAACAAAGGACGGGGAGGACGACCCAAACACACCGCGCCGGCTAGCTTCCATCCAAAGTGTCATATCGTAAAGAATTGACGTCCTCTCGTTGTCCTACCTATGCGAAACATTTTGACCGGGGAGGACATCCAAAACACACCAGATGGGAAATTTGAGGATATCAAACAGTCACGCAAATAACCAACACACAATAAGACAGACAAGATGGGAGGTTCTTCCCAGAGACATAGAGTCATAGATTAATGGCAAAAGGAATCAAGAGTTTCTGATCCTCTCAGTCTTACCCTTTAGGTTCTGAATCACGTCCTCGTGGGAGGGATACAAAGCTGATTGTCCGAGGGCTGGCCAGGACAGTCTAGAAAGACATTGGCCTTTCTAATGCCTACTAAAGGCGTGGACATTCATCCAAAGTTTCACATCGTAAATTCTTTGAGATACGATATCTGTGCGATCCTATACAATCCTTTACGATTCATTTGGACCCCATCCTAATGTAATTTCTGGATTACAAAGCAAATAAATATCTCCTCTGCCCATGATCTGCCTTTTCACCAAATACTACTAGAAACTGTTGAGAAACAGAATTATTTGCGATATCCTGACAAAGTAGACAAAGCAAGGTGAGAACATTAACTCCATAGCAGGTAGTGAGTGACTAGAAGACGGGGATAATCCCTGGGTCGATTTACTTGGTGCTATTGCTTTATGGATTTGCTACAACTGAGAATGTAGCAAGGAATCAGGCACTTAAACGTTTGGTGCTAAAAAGAAACATCACTTCAACAGGCTAATATTTGTACTTCTCTGCAATAATCTCAGCCAGAAAACATCAAATATCAAGACGTGCTGAAAGAAAAAAAAAAAAACCTCACTTCCTTCGCACAAAGCAAGTCTTGCAACTGATTCCCATATTCCCCTCAGGGACTGGTCTACTGGGGAGACAGTAAAAGGCAGCAAGATGATTACAGGTCTGTTTATTATTTTACTATTACTTACCACTGTCAGTTCCTTGTGAAACCTATCCTGTGTGGCTTATAGAAAATCTTATAGTCTTAAAATGCACATAACCTGCCTGCCAATTGAACAAAGAGACTTATCAGCGCAATTTCAGGACTCTGGATGGTCTGCACATTTGCTGTTATGTAAAATAAAGTCTCTAACTGTGTAGGGGGCAGGACTGGTCAGAGGTGTTTGGATTAGCCACACACATGTTCCTACCTGCACGCAGTAGCACCTTTGAGCCAGATCCCTAACCCTGCCAGCTAAAATGCCTCAGCCTATGCCAAAAGCAAGGGAAGGAGGTGGTCCTCCTTTAAAACTCCTGTGTAGTTAGATAGACATGCACTGAAACTGCAGAGCCGTTGGTTTTACAGAAGGTATATAAAGGTGGATACATCCAAGTCTTTGTCTTAAAGGAGTTGTATGTAGGAATTTAGAGCTATATATTGAGAGGTTATGCCATAGACACACCCATCAGCTATCAGTGAGCAAAATATGATCTGTGAGAATATCTGCTCTGTTTGATAGTCCCCGTCTCTGTACACGTTTACTTAGATATTTCACCAAGCCCAAAGATTCAGACCAATCGGGGCATTGGTGTGTCAAATCTACCTGGTCAGTCACATGAATGTGCACACACATCTATACATGCAAATAGAAAACGGAGGCAAATGCAAAATTCAAAT
Source organism: Amblyopsis rosae (assembly GCA_025399935.1). Lineage (NCBI taxonomy): Eukaryota > Metazoa > Chordata > Actinopteri > Percopsiformes > Amblyopsidae > Amblyopsis > Amblyopsis rosae. The sequence goes on along the minus strand of JAODTR010030476.1, from coordinate 17,395 downwards.
TATCCCACTCAAATTAGAATGGGCTGGATATTGCACCATTTGCTGTTTCCCCTGTAAGCTCTAAATAACTGCCGTGATTGTGGATTACATTCACCTTTCTCTCTTCACAGCTTTGTGGACAGTCATCCTCTAGCAACAGCACAGCATAATGCCAAATTGATTGGTTTCCTTCTGCCATCAATCCATTAGCTAACATAGAAACAATAGTGGTTTGCAAATGTAGAATACCTAATATCAGGCATTTCCTACTTGGTCTGAAGCCGGTAGACAAAGATTGCCTTCCTCCATGCAGTAGCTTCGGTCGAACATCTGTGTTTAGAGTAGGGCAGACGTAAGTGATCCATCCTCCATTTTTCCATATGCCGCAGCCATATGTGAGAGAACCTTTAATCAGACATCACAACAGCAGGTCCCAACTAGCCTTGTGAGACAATTCAGATCTAGCGTGGCTCCATTCTCATTTTGCAGCGGATATTAGTCCGGAACCCTTTAATGCAACAGCGTTTGTTGACCGTGCAGAAACCAATCAGGTCAATCAGCAGGTAACCAACGTTTTCCCCAAGATGATTGACGTTACAATTAGCATACACTATTACAATTTGCGCACAATATTACAATTAGTGTGCAATGTTACAATTTCCACCGACCGCTCTAGCTGACGTTAGGGGTTCCAGACTGATTCTGATGAAGTCAAATTGTAGCTCGCGAGACCAGGATGGTATCATGAGGCTAGCCCCCTACAGCTCTTAGCCTGAGTAAGTAAGTACCATAAGTAAAGTTCCATTTCACAGATAACAATAAAGACGCACTAGGCAGAAACAGTAAATGCAATGGACAATAGAAGCTACAATACACATTGAAATATGACATAATGATTGACTGTAGCCATCGTGTCAAGTGACCATTGGAGGAAATGCAGATTTTGGCATTGCGCTAGATTTTATTCTTAGCACCGGAGATTTCCGCTTAGTTATTCATCTAAATGTACAAAGGCAGCTTAAACAATAAACCTACAGCCATAAGTTAGACATTATTCACCTGATTTGGCATTTATGCTGTTGCTAATGTTAGGTACTGTATGTGTAGGCAGATGCTAATGCTAATCCTGATTGTGCCTGCGTGCGTGCGTGCGTGCGTGTGTGTGTGTGTGTGTGTGTGCGTGCGTGCGCAATGGTCCAGACACAACTTCAGAACCTGGTGAGACCCTCCTGAACGCGAGCTACAGTTTGACTTTGTTGCAACTCTCAGTCTGGAACACCTGATTTTAAAGCGTACTGTACTGTACTGTAAAGGCACTGCTAAGACATTTAAATCAAAACATCCATACGATTCTCACCCAATCAGAACGGTTGTAATCCGCCTGAAGCATCTGTGGAAAGCTAAACATACAACGTATGATGAATGTTGCCATCTCGGCAAAAACATACTGTAGTCTAACTGCTGTTTGGCTGGTTGTCTTTTAAACAGGCTTTTGCATGGAGGTGTTTCACAATGACCTTCACTGTGAAATCAAACTGCAGCTTGCGAGATCAGGATGGTCTTGTGTGGCTAACAAATTCACATCTTATTATATGGGTGAGAAACTATTGCTATTCTTGTGTGCTTTCATCACTTGAAATAGTATTTCTTTTTTTGGTTTTTAACTAAATATGTCAGTTATGTTAAAGCAATTTTAATAAAGTGAAATCTGAATATAACTATAGTTTGTTATTGTGTATATTATTTTGTTACTGGCCCAACATGTTGTGCATTGCCCCTAATTAAATAAATAAATAAATATGTACATTTCCCAGGCCAACAAAAAGAAATCCATGCATAAAGATATTTAAACCAAATGAAACAATTCTAAAATGCTCCTGGGCAGAATCCTGGACACTTCAATGGCTCAAATGTCACCCTAAACCTAGTGTACAAGTTTTATAGATGCCTTGCATGACAGCTAATCTCGCTGAATCCTAAAGGGAAACCATACAGTATCATCCCAGAAACTGGCCTGCCTGTATGAACAGATAATACTGCCAGAAACAGCTTATGAATATGATGTTAGCCAACTCCCATCTGCTTAACCATATCGGTGTTATTAGCTCAAATGCTGTGTGTAGGGAAACGAGCTGGAGGAAAAGCAGATTGTGGCTTTATAAATACGACAAGCCTCGAGTGGCGATTTAAACAACTCTGTTATGAAGCATAGCGGGACTCAGCAAAGGTTTCCAGGGTTGTCAGCCAACACGACCAATAGTGTTCCTTTAGAAACAATGTTAGTGTTGCTGGCTTGCTTCTGGGAGACATGGCTGGCTCTTCCAGAACGCTGTGTAGTTTAGTTAAACGGACAAAGGGCATGTTTGTGTTTCTTGCACCCCCATATTTGGCACTGTGAGAAGATGACTTGGTTTGTCTCAACAACATGAGCTTCCTGCCGTAACAGCGTAGGAGCGCACAATGTTAAATGTGTTCTTACACGTCACTGCCAGTGACGTTACATAGTGCACGCAGGTGGATGCAAGTTAGCACACGCTGCAATCAAGCTATGCTAGCATAGTTTGCTCTCATCTGGAAGTGAAGGACATATGAGGAAGGCCTGTCTGGGCTCAACAGCTGTCACTCACAACAAAGTTAGGCTCATACATGGTTTTCATTTGAGTAGTGGCACATGACCTCTCAAACATGTTACATAACCTTACCTGCAAATAAAATAAACTATATACCGTTCAGCTGAAGCTTTATGACACTTTAAAACTACTTTATTCTCATGCTGTAGTGAAGAGAAGGCCCCACTACGTGTGTGTGGTGGCTACCACCATAGTGCACAGAATGCCATAGCTGACACTGTTTTCTATTTAAAGTTATAGTGGAGGCATCCTGAGTTGAAGGTATTATATAAGTAAGAAACTTGTATTCTTACTAAAGCTGTCATATACCACTGTAATACCTTCTAGATCCCCTAGGGGCACTAGTACACCCATTACCACACACACACACACACACACACACACACACACACACACACACAGGTGACACCAACATAAATGCTGTCTGGCTCCAGTTCTGTCCTAAATTACAGACTGTAGTTATTCCGACCCCACCTAGTGGAGCAACATGGACACACACACACACCCACCCACACCCACACGCACACGCACACGCACACACACACGCGCACACACACACAGCTGCAGGCAACACAATGTCAGCAGCCTGGCTGGCTGTTATTCCTGCCATCAATCTAACCTTTTCACTTGGAGTGTTAGTATTATTATTATTATTATTATGAATATCAATACACAGGGCCTCCAGCTCATACTAGCCTGGCTCTCTTCACGGACCTGCAGCGTGCAATAGAACAAGGCAGAGAGCTAAATGCATTTAATCAATAATACATTATTTTAAGGAAAGGTGAAAGATTGGATGACAAATACACGGTAGGAACCAGGCAGGCATGCGTGACAATGCCATTTCCTTCTCTCCTTCTCTCCTTCCTTCCTTCCTTCCTTCCTGACAGAGTATAAGTAGCTTGTGCTTCTTCAGTCAGGATTAAGGAGAGCTTGTACTACTGAGGTACAGAGACTGTGATATAGTGTAGTGGGTAATGCTTTTATTGTGAAGCTAGACAGTAATACAGAATGTGTCCGTGCATTATGTGTGTCTACGTGACTTGTGTGTGTGTGTGTCTACGTGACTTGTGTGTGTGTGTGTGTGTGTGTGTGTGTGTGTGTGTGTGTGTGTGTGTGTGTGTGTGTGCGTGTGTTTTCATACTCACATTCTAGCACTGGCGCACATCCGTGGTGGCTTGTGGCTGGTCTGGAGGTCACGTCGTGGCCTGGCTATGGCTGGCTTGGCTCTCCCCCATTAAGACGCAGGAGGCAGCTATTTTTATTTGTCGATTTGTTCAGTTTGAGTCAGAACCTCTAGATGTTGAGTTGAGATGTCACTACACAATATCTGTATTGGAGCCCTCCCCAAATGGCAGGTAGATTTGTACCTGCCAATACAAGACTATGGCTTATTTGTTTACATCGACCAGTTATTCAGATTTGTGATGGTAGCTATGGCTACACATGTACATTTGATTTACATGGCTGCAAACTCAAAAGCTGTCAGTGGCTGCGTACAGTACAGTACATCACCTCCATTGTTGTGTTAAGAGTCGGTGAAGAAGCAATAGTGTACAGCTGCAAACTACTAATCAAACTGGAGAGTGCTTCATTTAAAATAATGTCCGTTCTATGCACATGTGTGTGCACACGGTTTACAAGTTAGCAAAGTTTCAGTTTCTAGTTCCCCATTTTCTGTAATCAGTACATGATACAGCGGGCTCATTGTGTGTAGTATATTATTGCAGTGTATTATTCAATACCAGTAGTCAGAGGTTCATAAGATAATATATTATATATAACACAATTATTATATATATATATATGATAGAGACGCTACTATTTGAGTCATATTATCCACAATAGTCTCCACACATTTCTAATGGATTTATAATAATAGAATCTTTAAATAATAATAATAATGTCTATTATTTTGCAGACCTTTACATTTCCATATGCTTTGCCTAGTGTTTTAACATGTGCATCACCTTGTTTTATGTAGGAGTGTGATTTGGCAAGAGCGAGTACATATACTGCATATCTATTCCATGGGTCTCTCCACTCCACATGAACAAGTGAGAATTGCTGCCCTCTAGTGGGATCTATGAGAACATAAACCAGCTATAATACTCCAGAACACAGTGCTACACACGAACGCACCATCTAGAATACAACACAGGCACACATTTACAGTTTGACGTGTATTTCACTGTCATAATGTGGATGTGTGCTACAGTGCTGCCCTCTAGCAGAGTTTACGAGAATGTAGATAGTCCATCTGCAATAGTATACGAGTAAGCCTATAGTAGATGCACACTTAATACGCAATCTTACCGCTTGTCTCTGGAGTCGGGCGTTCCTCCATAAGAGCTTTGAAAAACCCGCTTCTGGTCACGTACACAGCACAGTACAACAGTTAATGACCTGCTCTAGTTGGCTTCTTTATCGCACAGCTGTGTTTTTGGGCGTGTCTGATGTTCATCCCTGTTCTGCCAACATGCTGCAGAGATCATCTGGTTAAATTGAGGTGGACGAGCTAACCGCTATGGGTGTGTAAGGATGCAAGTGGCGCTCCTGGTTTAGGAGTGGGTGTGTATTAGAGAGACACTTAAAATGTGTAGTCAGTCATTGGGAGGAAGCTTGTTGATATTTGAACTCTTATCACGGCTGTGATTCTGCTGTGTGGTGCGGTCTGCACCATTTTGTGTTCCCATTTTACAAAGCCAGAGTGCTGTGTAGAAACACCATATTATTCTTTCAGCAGGCACACAGAATGGGCAGCTAGTGGCTCGTGAGGAGATTATTTGCTTAATTTGAGAAAACTTTATTTTATCTAACAATCACTGACTACACCTTTAAACTGTGTCTGTACCTGTGAGGTTGAAACCAGCCGCATGGTCCCACCCCCAGCTTTCACAGGTTCACGATTGGTTACAATTTGGGCTTCCGTGCACATATAAAGTGGTTATTTACGATCTTGTCTGCCACCAGATGTCGCTCTAAGCATTTAAAGTGGTTATTTACGATCTTGTCTGCCACCAGATGTCGCTCTAAGCATTTAAAGTGGTTATTTACTATCTTGTCTGCCACCAGATGTTGATTTAAGCATTTTAAGTGGTTATTTACGATCTTGTCTGCCACCAGATGTCGCTCTAAGCACCAGAATTCAGATTTTCAAACACAGGCAGCACTGGATTACTAGCACACACACACACACACACACACACACACACACACGGGAGTGTAATGTCATTACTCCACTATACCTTCCCACAGAAAGTGTTGTTTGCCGCTGTATTAGTATTTAAACTATTTATAATGTTAATGTTTCTAGATGCTTTCAACGGTAACAACAAAAACAAATGTTACCGGGCATGTGCAGTCTTGTAAGACCAGCAAACTGCCAGACGTATGCCGTTTAGTTCCCAACAAATTCATCAGCGCAAGTTCGCCATTTTTGTCATTCAGCTGGTCGTCACGCATGTCAATCAAATGACCTCTCCTGTCAACAAGGCAGATCTTAACCAGTGTTGCTCTCTGATACCAAGGAAAGAATGATACAGCTGTGTTCATATTTTCTATTAATTTATTATATTCCTTTGTCATAGAAGTCATTACTTTTGTTCATGGTCTATATATACAGCCATTGATATAGAGAACACTTTTGTCAGCATTTTTATCAGTTAACTTAAAAAGTACTCTCTTCTTTACGCAGAGGAGAAAAATATCCTTTTTTTCAAAAAGTAGATTTTCTCATTTGTTTGTCAGTTGGTCGACTTGTTTTCTGTTTTTCCCCAGGAGGAACACCGCCCTCCTCAGGTTCACATGGAGAACTGCGCATACAGAGACCACTCTGGCATGCTAATGCTAATGCAGGTGGGCCAGAAGGCGGATGAACCCGTAGACCTGTGAAGTCGTGCTCACATCGGCAGACAGAAGATAAGATAAACTTTAATAGCACGGAAAGAACGCAGCGTTTTCTTACTGTGTTATTCCGGTTTGTGCAAATTCATTTAGCTTTTGATATACATTTTTGTATCGTGCCGAGATCTTCGTTTTGCAAGTTACATCATGTTTGCTAACTGCGAACAGCTAAAAGGTCAGCTGTCGACATGTAGCATGTCTGTAACCAGGGGGGATTTTGTTCGCACCTGCTGGGACTCAAACCCCTTTGTTCCCCCGGCGGTTGAGTTCGACGCTTAACTAGAGCCATGAAAAGAGTTGTGCCAATGGAAGTTTGACATTTTCAACACATGGTTCATGGAGATGCAAAACAGTTCCAGGAAGTGCTTGAATCGGTATATACAGATATATAACGTCATTTATTTGGTAATTAGTAGTCAATAAATGCATAGATTTACATTCACAATATTACCTACTTGGAGTGTTTGTGGCTAACTTCCAGGAACTTTTTTGAGGCTCCACAATCTGCCAAAATGGTCGACTGGAGTGAACGGAGTTGACGTGACTCTTTCTTCTACATGGCTCTGGGTGAAACTAATACGAACAGACATAGCTGCGTTCCTACCAAGCTATGGTAACATAATCACAGTTACGAGTTTTATATGTGCTGTAGTGAGATACAGTATGCTCGCATGCAGGAAAACGGCTGCTCTGACTACTTGGCGGTCTTATCCAGTGAGAATCGGTGCCTTTGACAAAACGGCACCGATTCCCCCTTGTAGGGGCGAATATTGAAAACGCCATTCATTCTACTTGATTGAATAATTGGTCGATAAGGGCAAACCGAAAATGATGCACGACTTCCCTGGTCTACTAACAACACACGCTTCTTTGACAGCGTTTTAATGAAGAGGAACACATACTGTACCCCCTTCAAAAACACCACCACAATAATAATAACAATCATAATCATAATAATAATAAACAAACCAATCCCCAAAAAATCCCTGAATAAAATAAACAATGTAATCTATATATCAATATAATAAAAAAAAGGAAACTGAATGATGGGCTGTACAGCTGTATCAGTGCATGTTAATTGAATATTGAAGAGATGCGTAAATATCACAGTATTGTACAAAATTATTTTCTAAATACCATTTTGTATGGAATAAAAGTTCCACTTGACAGAAGCAAAAATTATTCCTTTGACCTTTTCGGGAACGGTTTATTATTAGCTTAATTCGGCCCATGATTAATGAGAATAAATTGATCTTAAACTTTAACGTTTCAAATCAAAATCCTGTTGACAAAGTGCTGTTGACCCTTTACTTTAAAAAGGCTAGCATTCACAAACCTCAAACCCAGTGAACTACTTTTGATTCCCCCGCTAGCACACTGTAAACACTCCGTCTCATACTCAATCTTTTAAACAACCGCACGTTTCGGCATGTGTGAAGCGTGGAAGGCTAAATCTGGCAACCCAATGGGGGGAGGGGGTACTGTATAAAGGGATTTAATGTGCCTGGCAACCCGCCCAATTGGTTAATTGGCTCCAGACATCTCTCTCTGCCTAGGGAGACTGGCACGCCTGGCGCCTTTCTCCTAGTCAACATCACCACTCTGTGTGTGTGTGTGTGTGTGTGTGTAATTTCCCAGTGTGATTTGCCCCCAGCCATCATAAGGACAGACAGCAGAGATAGATAGCATGTCTTTATTAGACAGTGGTTTCGCCCAAACGGTCCAAGATTTTCCCCACCTCAATATAAAAGTGTTACCGTAGGCTCACTGTGTTCCGTTTTCCACTTTTACTCACAGTGTACCGGACACTTGACGTAAAACTCGTCACAGATGTTATAAATACTGGTAGAGAGTGTGTTTTCTCCTGCTTTCAGCCAAATCAGGATCTCAGTTAGTACTGAAGCTCCACCCAGCAGGCTTTAGAATGGCGCCGGGAGAGAAATATATTAATGGAGTTCTATGGGATGAACCAGTCTACACGGGGAAAAACGTTTTAAAACTTATTTAAACAACCTACAAAATTTTAAATTAGAGAATAACAAATCAAAGTATTTATCAAACAAATACATCTATACAAAAACGATGTTACATCAAACGAATTACTATAATGTAGAGTAAGTATCCTGCAAGTGTCTTGTGTTCATGTTTGTCCGTAAAACATGTTTAAATATGTTGTATAAAGCGTCGGAAAGAGCGGTGCCTGGTGGCGAGAACCAACCGCTACAGCGTTAGCATTGAAGAACGGAACACCGTGAGCTGGTCATGGTTTTCCATTCAGTGGTGGAAGAGGTCAATTTTCTTTGATTAAACAAATACTATTGGGCCAAAAGCATGTCAGTCAAAGATGAAAATGTTACCATGCTCTTTCTGGCAACAGTGATGCAATCAGATTAACTGTAGCTTTGTTGGTTCTCGCTGGAGCCTCGTTTAAAGTTGGCGCACGTCCGATTCTGTCCGGAACACCTTGAGTCTACGGTACATTAAAGTGTGACTGCACCCCAGCTCTGAGCCTAACTCCACCTTTAAAGTGTGACTGCACCCCAGCTCTGAGCCTGACTCCACCTTTAAAGTGTAACTGTACCCCAGCTCTGAGCCTGACTCCACCTTTAAAGTGTAACTGCACCCCAGCTCTGAGCCTGACTCCACTTTTAAATTGTGACTGCACCCCAGTTCTGAGCCTGACTCCACTAGACCAGCAACTGTCCATGGCATTAATTCACCATTGATTTCTGTTCTAAATAACATTTCTCACGTTACATTCCACTGTGAAGACAGCGTGTGGTGGAAGCCTCACGTAAAAAGCATCCATTAGACCCAGTGCTATTTACATGATTGGTGTCGGATCGGTGCTTCGTATCGTCAAATACCGAATTTTCTGCGATTGGTATTGTTTGTTGTTAACAGCTATAGGCTGGGTATCCAGATTAACCAAATCTAACATTTGCTACTGTACATATTGTCAAAATAAGTCATTAAAAGCCATAGCTCATTTTTGGTGATTATTCAATAATATATAAATCATGTTGGTAATTATTAAATATTATTTTGCGGCTTATATACTTTCCTTGCACTGTAATGTAAGCCCATTATTGACAAGCTGTAAATATGTGTTTCCATAACAACCATAAACACAAACAAAAATCCCCAAAAAAATATATAAATTCAAATAAAGTCATGAAACCCTGTTTGGATAAGAAGCACTAGTTAAGCTTTATATAAAAACAAACCTTTTACATCCCGATAAACCACATCCCCCCTGATAAGGTGCAAGTCAATGTTTCACAGACAGGGCAACCATCTGCACTTTTGCAGGCAAATCAAATAAAAGCTATCTTTTATATAAAAAATGTATAAAATAAAAAAATTTAAATTAAAAACAAAAAGGAGATTTTTTTTCTTCTTTTGACATCTCTGACCCTGGTAAGTAGTTATGCATTTACCCCCTGTACTATAGGAAAGAATAAAGGCTGTTTAAAAAAGCTTCACAGCAGACAACATGAAACAAAGGAAGATGTGTGTGTGTGTGTGTGTGTGATGGGGTGGGGGGGTTGTGGGGCTAAAGTTCAGAAGCCCCTCCAGTCTAAACTGGTTCTGGGAAATGTTTGTGCACACAATGGCGAGCCTTTCATAGTGGCATAACTGCTAGGGCATACAAAGTGACTACAGTAGTCTGTCTGTCTGTCTGTCTGTCTGTCTGACAGACAGAGTACACATCACAGGGCAGACAAGGAACTGTGCGCGTGCGCGCGTGTGTGCATGTGTGTGTGCGTGCATGTGCGGGCGCAGTGCACCTACAGTGTGTTTGTTTGAACCAAAGCGGGCAGAAATGCAAGAAAAGCCATGAACTCAAAAAGACAAAAAAAATTAAATAAAAGAGTGGATGAAAACAATTGGCGTTGAGGAGCCGTCACAGACAAGATGGCCGCCGTCACAGACAAGATGGCCGTAGTGGCCCGAGGCTCGTGTGGTTCATGACATCCTGGCCGAACACAGCTGGATCCATGTGGCATGGCAAAACAGTGGATTCAAATCTCTCTCTCTCAAACACACACGCACGCATACATACACCTTAAAAAGACATTAAACATTGAGCTGCCAAGTGGACGATAGAGAGAGAAAGAAAATGTACAAAAACAACGTTAAATAGAAAAGCAGACGCCCCCCCACCCAGTGAAGTTAAAACGATAACATTAACACAGGAAACGACAGCAAAGTGCTCAACGAAAACAAATAAAGTGAAAAAGGTTACGACGACATATGTTTCCTGGTCTACAAACATTTGGCACAAAGACCTCTCTCTCTCCCTCCATTAATCTCTCCATAGGCTCTCTCTCTCTCTCTCTCTCACACACATTTAGTACCTGCTGAACCGATACACGCACACGCACACACACACATATCCCCCGTTCCATAACAGCATTTCATCAAGAGCCAAGTACTAGCCTGTGTGTGTGTGCACGTGTGTGTGTATGTGTGTGCACGTGTGTGTGTGTGTGTGCGTGCATGCGTGAGTCAGTGAGTCCATCTGCCCCAGCAATGTGTTCTTTCAGTGGCGTCACAACATATGGCTGACCCCTGACCCCTACCCCCCACACACACACACACACCTGCCAAACCGTCTGTCCTGACTATGCCGTTTGCATGCATGCAAAACATACAAACGCACGTGCGCGTACACATACACAATACCTCTAACCTATGTTGTGATGAAGGCTTCTTGGGTCAATTAAAGGTGAGGACAGCGATGGTAAGATATTAAACTTGTTAATATCTCCCTCCTAGCTAGTCTGTTCTGTGTGCTGCTGAGAAGTAATACGGTGTTCCCATACAGACACCACAAACAATGTGGTGCAGAGCGCACCACACAACAACATTCCAACGTCGGAAAGGCATCCGATTGTTTTGGATGTTGAGTTCAAATAGCAAGAATATTTCTCCGGCGTCACCGTAGAAACAGCGCAAATGATACACCAGGAGTAAACAAACAACAAATGGTGTGATGTAGCGCCGGCCTGGCCGCCCTAGGCAAGACAAAAGAATGCCGCTCAACAGTGTAAAATAAGCTTTAGCCTATTTTGGATGACCCAGTTTAAAGTCAGTCAACACTTCTTGTCAAACTGACCAATCTCCTCGCATTTCGCTAGCTTACCCTTATATGTGCGTGCTGAAAAAAATAGTCCCGCAGCCTGCCTACTTCTACACAGCCCTGGCTCCGTCAATAGGAACACCGCTCACAACAACAGAGCCACTCGTTATTGGCTTCACAATGCCTTTCAATGTGTGGGGCAGCGCTGCAGAGGGATATTGTTTTGATCTGAGCTCAAAGCGAGCGTACTCGAGAATGACTGACCCTGCGGTGCCTTTAACAAATTCGTTTTATCTACAGCTTTACGATGATCAGGTGCGCGCAGCCGATGAATGTCTAGGCAGCTGCCTAATCTTGGGCGGACCGACCCTGCCTGAGAGGATAATAAAAATAACCTTAAACGACAAAATCAACGAATAACCAACATAAAAAGACAGAATTAACAAAAACCACAAATGAAGGATTGCCTGACATAAAACACACACAAACAATAGTCAGGAAGTCACAAAGAAAATACTCTAGCTAACACACACACACACACACACACAGTTCCAGTTTGACTGACGTTGCGGTTCCATGGCAAAGCTTCCAGAGGAGTGCACGCTATATATGCACATGCACACACATGCATGCATATTGCACGTGTGTGATCCACTCTATAAACACTGTCGCAGCATATCCATGTGCACGTACGCACACACACACGCACGCACGCACACGAATATAATGCACTGCCTGCTCTCCTCTCCTCTCCCAAAATAAATAGCTCTGTTTGGACTGGAGGCATTGTTGTGATCAGGCTTCAGCTGCTCTGTATAGGCTCAGGGTCGGTATGTGGCAATAACATCATTAGGTACACACTGTGTGTGTGTGTGTGTGTGTGTGTGTGTGTGTGTGTGTGTGTGTGTGTGGTTAGCTAGAGTGCTTTCTTTGATAAAAAACATGTTAGGTTCCCTCTCCAGTCAGTGTCATGTGACCAGTGACTCTGGATTCCTTCAGGAGTCGGTCCCCGGGCGCTGCACAGTGGCTGCCCGCTGCTCCCTTGAGGGATGTGTTAAATGCAGAGGAAGTTACATGCATGTGTATGTCACAATAAAAGCCCCTTTATCTTCAGGTTATCAGGTTAATAACCCCTCAATGCATTTTTGTTCCTCCCTGATGGCACTGGCGTACGACAAAGCCACGATTCATCAGGCTCCAAGTGTGAAAGACTGGTCCAGATAGCACATGAGTTGGCCACCATAGAGGCATGACCTTAGCTCCACGGAGAGTCCTTTGGATGTGTTAGGGAAGACCTTACGGAACGGTTCGACTCTCCTGTCGTCAGGACAACGCCTCGGCCAATAATCAATGCAACTCTGGACGGAAGCAAATGTTGCATAAAGATGTTGAAAACAAAGACATGCCATAATCGAAGCTAAAGGTACTACAACAAAATATTAACGTATGCGACCAGGCAGCGTATATCATACTTATAACTTATCATTTGGTCTTTTATCTACACTTTGATCCACAACGACTTAGAATTAGTATAGGTACATGTACTGTGGTCCGGAGCAGGTAGGGTATGAGTATTCTCCTCAGGAATGCTTAAAGTCAGCCATTCTATAGAAAGCTTGTTATTTCAACTCAATCAAAACAAAAGCTCCTCTCCCTTCAATGCCACAGGGTGCTCTCAGAAGATCTACGATGTTACAGCGTTACATACAGTTCATTGCCCGATGGGAGAAGATTTTGAAGGGGGTGTTGACTGTTTCTTGTGCAGCCCTTTGAGCCTTGTGTGATTAAAGTGTAGCTGCACCCTAAAGTGTGTTTTATGAGCTGTAAACAAAGTAATAGGATTGATCTGTGATTAATATTCACTAAATCCCCGTTTTTATATCAAATCAGCATTTTATGCGGTGAAAACGGATATATACACGTCACATCTGTTAAAAATCACTCCAGGACCTGGCTGGTTTTCATCGGTTCACTTAGTACGCTCATACGTCATCATATTCATCTTATTCAATCATTAATGTTAATGAGGGGCCCCCTCTCAGCTCCTCCCCTCACCTTAGCTCCTTGACACATTTTTCAAAGTTGTGATGGGCGGAGTCAGGCTCAGCGCTGGGGTGCAGCTACACTTTAAAGGTGGAGTCAGGCTCAGCGCTGGGGTGCAGCTACACTTTAAAGGTGGGGTCAGGCTCAGAGCTGGGGTGCAGGTACACTATAAAGGTGGAGTCAGGCTCAGAGCTGGGGTGTAGTTACACTATAAAGGTGGAGTCAGGCTCAGAGCTGGGGAGCAGCTACACTTTAAAGGTGGAGTCAGGCTCAGAGCTGGGGAGCAGTTACACTTTAAAGGTGTAGTCAGGCTCAGAGCTGGGGTGCAGCTGCACTTTAAAGGTGGAGTCAGGCTCAGAGCTGGGGTGTAGTTACACTTTAAAGGTGTGGTCAGGCTCAGAGCTGGGGTGCAGGCACACTTTAAAGGTGGAGTCAGGCTCAGAGCTGGGGTGCAGCTACACTTTAAGGGTGTAGTCAGTCATTCCAGAGAAAGGTAGATCAAAACAAAAACGCCTCCCTCTTCATTGCCATAGGGTGCTCTCTCAGAAGCTCAACTCCTCCCACATTGGAAACGCATTGCAAGGCTGGGGTAGTGTGTGTGTGTCTGTGCACCACTTTGTTTGTGCTCTCATTTACAGAGGCTGTGTAGCAACACTGCAGTATTTCTATCAGAGCACACACAGAACAGTCGGGTCGCTGATTCCACCTTTCTAAAAGCATTTCACTACAGCATTGTTCAAATTGTGCCAGTATTTTAAAAATGAAACTGCTTGTAGGCTCAGTTTTACTCCAGACTGTGCCGTCACGCAGCTCTTCCACTTTCTTTGCTAAGGCTGTAATGTGAAGCTATAAAGATAAATGCTTTGGCTTAATGACTTCAACATAAAAGCTACACATTGTGTCCTTGTTAATGAGGATGTAGATTTGCACTGATTGGAGTTGTTTAACTAAATGCAACACAGGTTATTTTTATTTACTGTAGCTGAATACAATAACCACTTTAGGGGTAATCTTTCAGTTTTCCAATTAAATATAAATTAAAGGGATTTGATTTGGGAACACAAGATATTATATCGTACATGCTCTTAAGTCTTAGCTGGACATGTTTGTCTGGACAGTTAGGGCTGTGTATGGGGAAAATATCAAGATAAAATACTATTTAATTCACTGTGTAAAAAAAAAATAAAAATACTGAAACTCCACCTGGACAGTCTAATATGTACATGTCAATTATACTGATAACGTGGCCTGGAACGCAAAGTAGCCTACTTGGTGTTTTTCTTTTCGACGAGGGGAGGCGGAGCTGCAGCCACACTTCCACGGTACCGTACGTGTCCAGGTTGGATATTCGGTACCTACGGTACTGTACAAAAAAACGAGTACCGTCATGTTTTCAGAATTTTGGCATCGACTTAGTATCGGTTCTTGTGACATCCCTAGATGAGTTGTATAAAAAGTATTGTACTTAACGTATAAACGCTAAAGAGCCAAAAGACATTTTTTAAACCAAGCTGTAAACAGTAATACTTTAAAGTACATACATACTAACATGGTCTTTGGGAATTGACTCCGTTTTGCAACCAGCCTCGTGTGGCCATTTGGTGAACTGCAAGTTTTGGCACTTTGACCTTGGATTGGATTGGATTTTCTTTCTTTTTTTTTCTTTATTGGTTTCACACCTATAGTACAAGAAAACTTGTAATAACAATTAACACATGCGTGTGCGGGTGTGGTAGAAACCTAAAAGGGCTTAAACAATCTCAGCACTGAGGTTCCCGCTTGGCTAGAATGGTATTGCATGCCGTCAAGAATCCCGTAGGCACTGCTGTGTGGTTCATGTGTCGCCAACCATGTCTGTGTGTTTCCTAGTGTATGTGGCTATCGCTGCAAGGTGATCTGGACCACGGATATTCCAGAACGGTGTTTTTTTTTTTTAAGGATAAAGGCTGGTACTACAGCTCATAGCCTGCTCTGAGCTGCTAACATAATGGCTGTTATCGGAGCAGTTCAGGACGGGCGTGGGAATCATTGAGGCATCCAATACGAACCCATTACCCCAGCTGTCAGGTAAAAGCCATACCGCTGTCTTGAGTAGATTGTTTCACAGACCCTCTCCAGTACGGGTAAATAAGTCGTAGTCGAAGTCATGTCTGAGATGAGAGAACACTTGAGATAGATTCAGGTTGCATGGATGTACGAGAGTCTGAAAGGTTGCTCTGTGATCTGTAAGACGGGTAAAGCAAGGTATCCATTTGACTTAATGTCTCAAATGTATTCAGCAGTATACTCCTTCTATTCCTTCTCTCTCCCCCCTGCATCTTCCAGTTCGGTGAGTTTATTGTCATGACAGTTCCAGTGATACTGTTGCCAAAGCATCAAACAAAACAGTTAGCGAAACAGTCTGTCATCACTTGGCCAGTACACAACATGACCATCGCGCACACACACACCGTCTCTGTCATCATAGCTGTCAGTCTGAGCCCGAAGCTCTTGAGGTGGCTGTGAAGTGTTTGCCGCGAGGACCTGTGCGCGTTGACTGCGCATGCAAAGCCCCAATATACGGAAGAGCCATGTCTTGTTAAGGCTCCCAAACAAGAACACGAATATAGTGTAAACGTTTTGAAAATATTTATTTCCAGGGAATCTTAGTTACACCAACATTTATCATCGGAAACAATCTGTGCCGTTAAGAAATGTTGTCAAGAATGTCATTTGCAAAGTAGTTGTCTTGGCTAATAATGCTCAAGCAAGGGATATACATACGTTTCTTTCCAACAAATGTAATTATAATGCCAGGATTGTCAAAGAGAGACGGTCTGTGTGTACAGGACGTTGTTGTAAAGAGCCCTAATTCCAAAGCATATATGGCATATATGGGCTTGTTGGCTGCGTGGAATCCGTGGATGGACGGCTAGTGTGCATCAGCCTACGGCGTAGAGTATGTGGTGACACGGAAGCATGCCTTGGGCTTTAGCCACAGCCTCCTTCTGGACATCCTGCCTTAGGGCTGTCTGGACAACCCCCGTTTTACCCCTGACCCCTGAGAGCTGAGTTTGATGCCGGTAGGCTTTTCTGCACAGCCACTGTAGCCTACAATAGTCTGGACAAGACAACTGTGACACACGCAAATAAGTGAATGGGAGTTAACGATCACTTCGTCTGGAGCCGTAGGCTAAATCTCTCCACCAGTCACACAAATAGCCTCACTTTCCCAATGTGCCTACAACTAGATGGTAGCCGGTTTTAGCCTTTTTACTAGAGCTACACGTTACATTACCAAGCCATAATGTGTGCATGTTTAACATCTAAAGATAAATTAATGACACAGCATGTAAACACCAGACCCGATTAGATGACATTCCATGTAAACGGGTAACCCGGAATCTTCAATCGGAAAGATTCCATTCGGAAAGGCAAAAAAGTGTCCCTGTTAACAGAGCTATTATGAAATAATAACACGCTTAATTTCAGAACAGATCTACATGTGTAGGTAAAGTGTCATTCTGCTGAGAAATGACACACACGTTCACTTCACACACACTGAAAGCTGCTATGCGCTCTGCTGTCTAGGCGGGTTGGTCTGTAGCAGCCGTTTCCTTGGCTTTCATGTGGCTCTCTCACATATTTAGTCTGCGAGGCATGAAAGCATCCATGTCCACCAAGGGATGAAAGGTCCACTATCAAAAACATGTCAGGTTCACCCTCCAGTCAGTGCTGTTGACCAGACACTGACATCAATCTGGAGTTGGTC
>JAODTR010030465.1:0-21974 GCA_025399935.1 Amblyopsis rosae | reverse complement strand
AAGGGAAGTTTGGGGTCCCCTGCTGGAGCTGCTGCCCCCGCGACCCGACTCTGGATAAGCGGATGAGGATGGATGGAATATTAAATATTTAGTTTTTCAATCAAACTCATGGATGGTATTGTGTCTCCGGGCTCTTTGGATAACTGATATCAATCTCAGACACCTGCGATAATTAGTTTGCCAGGTGAGCCCAATTAAAGGAAAACTACTGGAGAAGGATGTTCCACATTATTAAGCAGGCCACAGGTTTCAAGCAATATGGGAAGTTGTGCGTAAACCTACTATTCGGCCACCCGTGACCAATGCTCGCAAGCAAAAATGATTGCAGTGGACCCAGAAATACATAGACACATTTTCTAACAGTATTTTTGGCTGATGAGTGCTGTGCAACCCTGAATGGAGTAGCGGATGGTTGGATGGCCACCATGTCCCAATAAGGCTGCGACGTCAGCAAGGAGGTGGCAGAGTCATGTTTTGAACCGGAATCATGGGGCGAGAGCTGGTAGTTGTAGTAGTAGCTGGTTTAAAACAATGTATGGTTTGGGTGTGATTTATTCAATTACACTATTATATTATATATTACCCACAAGCCCAAAAGGAAGGGGTAGAGAGCAGTGCAAGCCATACTCTTCCCTTTTACACGGAAACGGTTTTAACATTCTTTGAGAAATTCTTTAAGAAAAGTAAAACTAAGAAAGATCTGACTAAAGGATGACAGATGTAACAATATGTAGAACTTTAATAGTGCAGTATGAAAACAGACTGTAATGCAATAGACATGGACTACTTTCACGTGCAACCATCGTTCAAAACGTCAAATCAACACCTCAGTTCCTGAGAAAGCACAAAATCTATTTAACCAATTTATATTTAAAGCTGCATAGGGTAACTTTACGCATATTGAAGAACAGCCGCATCAGATATTCAAGGGGTCTCTCGCAGCAATATGGGATGACCAATTCCAATACTAAATGGCAATTAAAAGGTAATATTTCACCAAAGTTACCCTATAAAAAGCTTTTAAAAAGCACTTTGAAAACAAATACATTTAATAAATGGTCTTATTTTCCCACAGAAATAATCTAAAATATGATCCACAATGTACTTCCTGAAACACTTGAGCATAACAATCTTCAGTCATGAAAGATCAAGGTCTTGATTAAAATAATTGTGGGGTGTAAAATGATAAACAAGGTTATAGCAGTCAATTAAGGTACTTCAAACCCTTTAGTGTGCAGAAGTCATCGAAGGACACTTGCAATGAAAGCACTTCATAAAAACAAACATGTTGTAGAAACAAATGGTGATATAACATTGATAATACACCCCATTTGTAGTATGTAGCTCAGATTACATGACAGCCATTTAAGATATTAAATATTTCATAAATTGCGCTTACATATCTCATTAAACCCATTACTTCAGTACAGTGAAATATAGCCTATATTCCAGGCTTAAAAAAACAAAACAACAAAAACCTTTTTTGAACTGATAGTGTACTGAAAGTGCTGAATGTTTGCACTAAATAAAAATACCTATAAATATGAAAAAATAAAACTGATCTGAACCAAGATCTATAGTGGTTATCTGAACTCTATAAACAAGAGATCAATATAATGTTATTTTTACAATGTGCAGGAAATATTTACATGTATTTTGGAATGGAAAAGGTTGATTCATAAAGTGTCGTTGTAATGGATGCCTTTTCTAGCTTATTGTGAGAGGGTTAATGTTAGTTCACATTCAAACATGTTAAAACAACTATATCACAGTTAGTTCTCGGGATCCAGCATTTACACCGTATGAAACAGAAAATGTAAAAAGTTGATTATAGGCCTTGGTAAATTCCCAAGAAGTCAAAAGAAACATTCCCTTAACTTTAATCTGCCAACAAGTCGCAGACTATTATAATTTAAACCGATGAATCGGTTTTGCTTACAGATACTAGAATCTAGATAAGTAATTAAAAAAAACTCACAATATGCATCAGGTACCGTTTTAGATGCCAACTAGCTGCACTGCTAGGAACTTATTACAATGACTAAAAATGTATGTATGTATGTATGTATGTATGTATGCATGTATGAACAGGGAAATATTTTCTTGTATGAAAACAAATTTCATATTAATAAAATAGCATTTAAGGATTGTTTTGTAAAAGTGACGAGACCTTTTTGAGTAGTCTTCAGGGCTATGTTAGTTCCATCAAAACCTCAGCAGCTGATTTTAAAATGAGGTTTTTACAGATTGTCTTAATTTACCTGGATAGTCTAAAACGGACCACAAGATCATATCGATTGAATAAATATTATTAATCAGGCAGGGATGTTGGAAGGCCTACAGGCATGCTGCTGTTGAGCATTTCATGCTCCAGTCGTTCCTTCCTCAACCACAGGGACTAAAACCCCATGCAAGATTAACCCACATATCTGTTAGTGTTATCAAGTTTGACTTGTCATGTGACATGACAAAATATTAGAGAAGGATAAAGTCCAGCACCTTGAGCACCACAGAGGTCCTCTTTGCACAGCAACATGAACACTAACACTAGTCTCCTTGCTCCTTGTGTCAGAGACACTGACAGAAGCATAGCCAATAACATTTACAGAGACAAGTCTTGCATATCAACACTATAGAAAATATTTATGGCTTTATGGAGGCACTGGGGTGGAAAACTGAGATTGTCCCGTCTTCACGCTCCAAGTTCAACACCTGCGGAGGACGAAGCAGGGTTAGAAACCAGAACAAGGAACAGAATGGCACACAAAATATCCAAACGTTCACTCAACACATGACAACTAACAGACCACGGCTACATGACCTGTCACTAGATGGCATGCTGGAGCTCCAGTACCCCAGACCAAAACAATTGCACCGTGGGCTAGCCCAGCTATGAAAACACACAACAGAGGAGCTCTAACATGCACGTGTGGTAGGCCTATGATGGTCATCAAAGTAGGCAAATAAACAAATGTAACTCGAGTTAGGCTACATCGGACGTAAATTTAAAACGATAAAAAAAAATTTTTTGGCGATTTTGTTCTTTACGAAAGTGGGGGGGACGTACCCCCCCCCCCACTGCGCCCCTGCACGTGTGTATAGCCCGGCTATGAAAACACAGAACAGAGGAGCTCTAACATGCACATGTGTATAGCCCGGCTATGAAAACACAGAACAGAGGCCCTTGGATTACAACACACACACACACAACCACAGGAATTGTGATGTCACTCTGCTGAGGACGCAATTACTCCATTACATATAAAATAGTTGCTTGCTGCAATATTTATGTATATGGAATACTTAAACCTTTATCCACCCACCTAGCCTTATAGCCATGAATGCTGTGAAACAAAATGTGTACTCTCATTCCTTCACAAATAATGCTGCTGAAACATTTTTCGATTCATTTAAGTAAATCAAATTAAAAGAAAAAATTCAACAAATAAAAATGTTACAGCTACATTATATGTGAAGAGATGGAACAAAATACATTTGTTCTTAAATGTTCCAGGATGCAATATTCCATTTGACATTTGACAGTACTGACTTCCACATTACCAGTAAGGTACTTTCCCTAAACATTTCCCACCGTATACTCTGCAGACCAAGGTACACATGCTTTCCATTAGTCTCAATTATTGCTTTATATTTGTCTTCATTAGAAACCCACATCCTCCTTGCATAATCTCTCTGCAATCCTTTTGCAATTTGTATAGGAAAAAAAAACACATTTAAAATAATATTTACAACAAATCATCCTGTGTTATTGTCTATATTCTGAGCATCAGATAAACGCATGACAAATGTTTACAGACGGTATCTCCACCTAAGTCACTAGCTGTGGAATGTAGGATACCCAGTCTTAGAGTTTTCAACAGAGGTAAAAATCATGAACTAAGAAATAGTATAATCCGTTTCTACCAGTTGTAGTGCTATCAAGGTTTTGCCACATAATGGATATAACTTTAGAAACCTTGATGTCTGTCTCCTGGAAATGTTTTTCAGAATTCCCTGCTCAAATGCATTAACCAGTTCCCAATTAGACTGTAGATGGTGTGTCACCCCTGAGTGAACACTGACAAACACACATCCACACATACACATTAGCGCATCCCTCTCCCCCGGAGCTATTTACTTTGCGATTGGTCAATGGATCATGAGCAGAAGCTTCCGTCGTCGTGGGAGACGGTGTGCAGGGGAATGAGGCTCTCACACTGTTCACTGTCCTCTGGCAGTCTGTGGGGGACAGAGCAAGGTGGGTGTCAATCACTGTGACAGTAATCATGTTGGCCAGTCAGGCATGCACACTAATAAACACACTCACGGCTATAGGCTACAACTGTGAACAAGTGTGTGTGCACCAGGCACGTGCCGTCAGCCGATGCAAGTGATGCAGTGCACTGCCTGGCATAATGGGATTTTTAATGAAATCAAAATGTTATTTTATGCTCAAATTTTTTTTTTCGGCTGGAATTATTCATTTGTCAATGTAAAATACTTTCTATACTCAAGTTGTATTGAAACATGCAGATTGACTTAATTGTTGGAATATGTTCATAGTTTGTACCCTACTGCCTTCTGTAGATTTACTCTCATATTTGTTTCCAACATGACGTAGGTCTTGCAATCTCGTAGGGATTGCATTTATATAGAGCTTTACAGTTATTTTGCCTTCACCCATTCACACACCGATGGTGATTGCTGCCATGCAAGGTGCGACCAACCACCAGGATCAGTTAGGGGGTAGGGAGTTAGGCATCATGCTGAAGGATGCTTACAGGTAGGTCAACACTGGGGTTTGAACCCATAACCTTTCAGCTGGGAGCCCAACAACTGGACCACTAGACCATCCTGCCCAAACTGTCAGTGCATAATTATTGGTGCACTGCGTAGACACCGTATAGTTCTGGGTACGCAGTTAACGTCTCTCACTTTTGGAGGTCCCAACAACGTTGTGGCCAGGGCATCCGTATTTCAATTTTAAATTTGTTTAGAGGGGGCACCTACCACTTAGGTCTACTTGTTTTCCTACAGCAAGATTAGATAGACATGCCTTTCTAATACGCCTATTTGACTGCATCTTCTGCCATTTATGATGTAGTCACCACAAACTATGCTTCTAACGACACCTCAAGAGTTGTAGTTTGAATGACAAGTTAACAACAGTGAACGTTTGTTGAAACTGCGATGCGTCGTTTAACGATGCATCGTACTATGCAAGTTTCCTCCATAGTTCAGACTATGGTTTTGGGACACTTGCATCGCAACTGTAGTTCCAACCATGTAACGATGCTTTTAGAAAAAAAAAGTACACTGCCTGTCCAGACGAAGACATCATCGCACGTCACTGGTGTGCGCACACAAAGGAGGAAGGGGTGTTTAATGTACATACAGGCATCAAGGCTGCCTCAGGTAAAATTACATTATGTTAATGACTGAATTAATTATTAAAAGGTGTATAAAAATAATGCTTAAAATAAATGTATAACATTGTGTTCCTCAAGCTAGGGGCTGGGATCCCATTTACTAGTTTCATCACTACTTCATTACACACTTTGGAGAACCACAGTTTTTGCAGACCGATTACTAAAGCTAAATATGTATTTTTTCTCCGCCCAAGAAAACAATGCATAAACACTTGATTGTACATTCAAAAAATAGTTTTGCTCTACTAAAGTTAATAATAAAATTATCATGAGGAATTAAAAGTATATACAAAGTCATTGAAAGTATTAAGACAGTGTGTATACATAGTAGGGCTGGGCGATATGGACCAAAGATCATATCCAGATATATATATTTAGGTTGAATACTGATACAAAATATAGTATTTTCTATAAAGTGGGATAAATGTTCAGGCGAGGAGAAAAAACAGGAAACCCAACGTAAATGTGAAATGTTTTATTATTAGCAACATTAATTGTAGTTATACATTTTTTTTTACCAGAATTTATCCAGAATGCCAGAATAACCAGAATGTTGTAGCTATAATGACAGTTTACTCAATTTAATCCACATTTATTTTTGATTACCGGTACCTTGTAATACTAGATGGCTATCTGTATCCATTTGTCATAAATGGATATTGAGCATGTGACTCAGTATCTGCTCTCTCATTGGCTACTCTGAAAAAAAAGTTGCGCTGCAAATGCTCACTCCTTTTGTAAGTGCAGTTAGTAGGCCGACGTGAGCTTTCTCTGGTGTCTCCGCCCCTTTGACACAACTAAATCACTCGCTCCTGACGCCACTCCTCAGGCCAAGTGCAGGCATGAATAAACGCATAATATAACTATATCGATATAAACAATAGTCTAATTTTATATCTCTTTTGGAAATATAGTGACATAAATTAAATACCGGTATATCGCAAATACATAGTTAGATGTGTTGTGCGCTACCTTTGGACGCGTTGGTGTTTCCTGCAGATAAGGGAGAAGAGCCTCCTGAGACCGACCATGACAGGGTCCCAGTTGTTGTAGTGACACAGGAGGGCGACGATGAAGAAGGACAGGAACACTGGCACCGCTCCCGCGAAGAACAGCCAGGAGAAACGCACCTGCCGCCGCACTCACCGCAATTAATGCTCACCTCATTAAAATGGCTTCCTCTTTACTACAGTATGTTTGCATTAGCTAACCCTAACCCTAGCGTTCTTAAATTGAAATGCAAAAATATAATATAATATATAAGTATATCTTTCTATTAACTGCTTACAGGACTAAATAATCTGAGACCAGGAATGTGACAAAACGTCCAGCATGGTTTTATGTTGAAACCAGACAAATGAGACTTACAAACTCATTTCTACATCAGAGCCCCACGGTGAAGAAGTGGTGTCTGTCTGCTAACTTACCTTCTGCATGCAAATGTCTGCCAAGATGGAGAGGGGGATGGTAAGGCTTAGTGCCAGGGTCCCGATCAGGGACGAGGTGAGGAAACAGCCCCTGTAGACAGACAGCCAACCATTTTTTATTTATATACATTTGTTTTTTTTGTATTTTATTATATTAGGACTGTATATTGGCAAGAATCTGGCGATACGATACGTACCACGATACTGGGACCACAATTCTATATATTGTGATACTGTAAGGCGATATATTGTGATTTCTAATTTGTGGAAAACTCATAGCAATGCTAATGCATGCCGCAGCTGCAAAAAATAAACACTTATGTAAACTTGCTCAGGGACTTCAGATGGAAATTAGCTTTAAGATAAATCTGGTAACAAGTATCTTTCCTCTCTTTTGAGGTTAATGTATTTTGTACATGGTCCCTTTTACAAATTAATTGTGTTAAAAATGAATGAATAAAATTTAAATCGATACCGTGATTTAGAGAATTTATATACTATCGCAAACCGTAATATCGCTATACAGGTGTATCGATATTTTCTTACACCACTAAAATAAATATATATATATATATTTTGTATAGTAGACACATGAACACTTCCACTGAATCCATTAAGCCTATAGCTGTTACTCTAGGTTTTTCTCATTGAGCATTCTGCGTTGTGCCTTTGGAGTCATCTTGGCTTACGGCCCACTTCTAGGGAGAGTTTCCACAGTACTACAACATATCCATTTTTAGACAACTGCAGACCTATGCATATGTAAATCTTTGAGATTACTTTGTAACCTTTGATGCAAATCAATGCTTCTGAGATCTCTTTTTCTCACACTGAGAATAGTTGCTCAAGCTCACCACATGTCGAACTCATGAGACATGAATTCTAATTAGTATGAGTGTATGAAAATAAAATGTATTAAATTAAAATGTATGCAAGGAAATAGCATAACAAATAATTGTTTTTGTGAATGGCCAAATGATACATCGTAAGGAATTGAAGGAAGGCATTATGTCCTTTACTTTCATATACCGTAGGGATGCTCCAATGTACCCTATTGCTAAAGGTGGTGAGAAGGTAAGCACTGAAGCATATTTCCTCTTCAAGCAGCTCTTCAAGCCTGAATAGCAAACCCAAAATATTTGAGTGTTATTTTAGAAGTCAAAAGTGCTCTAAACGACACCTCAAAGCTAGTTAAATCCATTGGACTTGGTAGTTTGAATTTGAAAACTACTTATTTAAAAATAAAAATTGTACAACCTACACTGTTCATTTTTGAATGATGTATTCAATATGGTCAAGAACTATAATGTGTGCGATATTAGTTGAAAATCATTGTGTATGTTCATATTGTAACATTTGATCAAGATCAGACAATATAATTATGGCAAATGTATACAGCACATCAATGCAGGTAATTCCACATACGTTTAGCCCTAGTATGTGCTGTATCTCATAACCAGGTGTATATAAACACACACGTCATACCAGTCTAGACTAAAGTAAAGATGCTGCTTACCAGAGCCAGAGGAACTCTGATAGCACGGTGCCGATCAACCCATTGACCAGGATATACGTCCACACCAGCTGACTGGGCAGCTCGAAGGCCTCAAAGCCTGTGTAGTGCAACAGCAGGAAGCCAGGCCACAGCAACAGCAGGTTGAACAGACCCACGAACCCTGGCAGAAACAGAGTCTACATCAATCAGAGTATGTGAGCGGAGAGGAGCTGTTGGAAAACCCTGCTCATCGCTCTTGGAGCAAAGTCTACGCGCCGCTCCTGCTCCTCAAGTGTTTCACATCACTCCCCTCAAAATCGCTCTTTGCTCAAAGGAAAAGAAATTGCGGCTCAAAATTCGCTCCATTCATGTTTGTTTAGTCAGAATTCAAACAAACCCGTGATATAGACCTATCGTGTCGACTAGGCTGTTAGATTTTTATGAAAATGTAACAATGTAGGCTAGTTTATGAAAAGCATGAATGGTTGAGAATAGAACAGACTTCAGATCTAGCCTTCTGTTTAACCGAAATACAGCCTAGTCTACACTCAAACAGGTGAATTCCATAATGTAATGTGTATAGTCATGCATAATAGTATATATAGTTATAGTAAGAACACTGAGACTTGTAAGTCTCACAATCTGTTATTCTTTACTGAGTCGTTGCACAGGTTAACTGTCCAACCTTCCCTAGGTAGACAGCGCCAACCACGGGTAAGGGGTATAAATACACGTATTAAAACCATACATCACACGTAAGCAAACAGCTACGATGTGACCGGCTACTCGCCAAGATCTGAGCAGTTGAGCGGTAGCCTTCTCGCCTGCTCAAATTACGGTCCTAGCGCCAGTCAAATTTGGATTGCAGCGCTCCAGCTCCGCACCGCTCAGATACTCTGACGTCAATACAGCACACGCTTCATATGCAGGGCAGCTTTATTGTTATTCACAGAGCCAAGAGACATCAAATGTCATCATCCACACAATCAGTATATTCCTACTTCAAGGACTGATTGATTCATTTGCTGCAATCATTTGAGGGATAAACATTATGTCAGCATCCATTATGTTGAAAACTAACTAACTTATCTGTCACACCGACGACATGTTTCAAGTAACTGTACAGTACTAACTGTAAATCACTTTGGATTAAAAGCGCCTGCTAAATGCTATTAAAGTGTAAAAAAGAAAAGAGTAAATACCAAAGAACATAGGAATGTCCAGTTTGTCTTCGCGGTCAACTCTCCTCTTGATCATTACAATGTAGATGGCGTACAGGGCTGCGCCAGCCAGTGACCACAAGGAACCTCAAGACACAGCACAACTCTGATGCATTGGAATGCATTTTTTACTGGTTTACTGCTAGCAAACAGAATACATTAAAGAGAAACCATTCAATGTGAGCCTGGAATTTACCCTTGATATAACCACGATTTAAAACATTTATAGTAAGCGATTGTAAGCTATTACACGGTCTGTCAAATTGACCAAATATCTAATTTGTTTTAGTTTGAATTTAGAAAGCGTTGGTGAATGACTTACTATGCCTTAAATCATCAATGGTGAAAAGGGACTCAGACATAAACCCACACTCTATACCTTTACAGTTGCTTGCATGCACAGTTGTGTTTCAAACAAACAGCGAGATAGTGCGTAACAATCAAGGAGGGTAAGGGATTTCATAAGGGATTTCCAATTTCCATGGTTACCTGTGAAGCTTTTTCCATCTGGACTGTCCATGCTGGAGAGGCTGACCAGGGAAACACCCCCAATACTAAACAGAGAATAGATACTCAAAAGCTGTCCTTTAAGCTAAAGTCAAGCTAAGGCTCCTGTGTGAGCAAGTTCATTACAAAAGTAAACATGTCATATTTCAAACTAATTAATATGACAAAGGTTGACATACAGTTATAGGACCTTGCCTAAAACTAAATTTACTTTATAAAATTAATATATATTCCAATATATATTATCCTGTAATTCAGTGGTGTGTCCTAAGGCCCTTCAGAGAACGAGCGACAAAAACGAGACAAGAATAACATTATGAAACAATTTTCTCCTTTTAAGCAAAAACCTTTGTTAATAGTTTCACAAATAAATATCACAAGGCACATGTTAAGTACTGTACACATAAGGTTTAAATACATCTCTCCAATATATCTCCTCGCTGCTTCTCCCTTCACTTGCATGATGTAGATGTATGCTAGTGCAAACCCAGTACATAGGTTCTGCAATGGTCTCATATTAGCAAAGTAACAAAAGAAAATCTGAAAAATCAACTGTACACATTTTAAAATAGGGGGTGGCATTCAAAGGTCTGCACCTTCAACTTCTTGGAAGAGAGGATTACATACGAATACACTGTTGCACTTTTGACAGTGTTGGGAAAGCTACATTTAAAATGTAGTGAGCGAAGCTACCAGTTACTCTACGTTAAATGAAGCTTCACTACACTGAAGCTACCCCCAAGAGAAATGTAGCAAACTAAGCTACAGCAACACGGCAAAGTTAGTTCACTACATTTAAGCTATTTTTTTTTTACATTTTATTGTACCAACATTCAAAAGTGTAAGTCAAACAAACAAATAAACAGGGCAAAACTGTTCAGTTAAACTGTTTATTAAACATTAAGATGTGTTCTCTGCTCTCACAGTTCTATCACGTAAACGCAGTATTGTCTTTATTCCCCCTCAGTCCCCCTCCTACGGCATCACCGTCATACGGAAGTGCTTCTGTCTGCTACACATGTAGCCTAGATCCATTTATGTGATGGAATCACGTACTGATTCTTAGCAGTTGTATCAGACTTAAGCTTGAGCTGCAGATTCAGAAATGCTTTGGAAAATGTAGCGTCTGTGGACACTACCGCACTACCTGATCAATGAAAGAGCTTCGCTACTGAAAAGCTATTTGATTCAGAAAACAGCGCCGCTACTGCCCAAGCCCAACACTGCTTTTTGATTAGTGTTCTGACTCATGTGCTGTTGGATTTAGCAATTGTTCTGTTTGTAGTTAGTTGAAGGTCAGTATTCCTGTATTCCTTGAGTTATTGTGTCCACACAGGAGATTACAGGGTTGTTACCTCATATGGACCTAGGAGGGTCAAGGCCTGACACTGGCCTGAAAGGCACCTGGTTTATGCAGCGCATACCTCTGCTGGAATTAAAATTATTCTATGGTTCAAATATTAGCTTTTCCCCCTCTGACAAACGGCTGCAAATAAACCCAGCATTCCTCGATGGTGACCACGAGCCAGATGTCCTGGCAGTGGACAAAGATCACAGATAAGGCTGAACACACCAACAACGTTAAATCGGACAGCGAGCGAGGGAACGCATCGAGAATAATTGGGATCCTAGCAGCCTCACTATTGGCTATTCAACTAGAAGCATAAACGGCTTACCTGAGAGCCACGGCTAATAACTTGGATAAGGTGAAGCGGTCACTGCTGTTACTGGGAAATACAGCAGTCAGGACGAGGGTAAACAGACCTGCAATGTGAGGGTAGGGGGCACACAGATTCATCACTGCACACCATCATAAAGTGAAACTGTGCAGTTGATAGTATAGGTTATACGTATGCATTATACTGTATATAAGAGACATGTATAAACAACGTTCTGTCATTTGGTTACATGAGATTCCTCTTCCAGGAGTAGAGGGCTTACCTGAAGTGGATGACAGAATGTTCACTATGGCCACCTGTGTATCTGACAAGGCCTCTTGATAGGACAGATTAGCCAGGAACCACTGAGAGACAGATACAGGCATAATGTCAGCAGCCTTTCCTTTGCATTTGACATTTATATTCATTCATTCCAGAGGTTTAACATAACAGCCTGGATCTCAATTGTGTCTCTATTTCAGTTAACAGATGTTAACCATGCCTCTATTAATCAATAAAGCTGGTGGAAATAGTTCTCCATAATGTTGGTATGAAATTCATTTTCCAAAGTTTTCCAGAACATTTTAGACAGAAAAAGAGGTAAGTTATGAATGTAACTACTCGAAGATAAATTACTACTTTTCAACACGCATCATTTTATTTCGGCTTGTTTGTGCATATATGCCTGTTAGAGCATAGAGCAAAACAGACAAAACACCAGAATACCAGTGCCAACCACTCTATGCCAGCTGGCCTAGTCAGTACAAACGTGAAAGATTACTGGGAGGGACACACACAAATTACTTGGCACCAAAAATATATACATTTTAACAATGTTAAGAAGAAAAAAAACCTCTCTCTGTAAATTTGCAATACTCTATTCCAGAACCATGTCTACTGAACTTGTGCAGTGAAGTCTGAAATGCTGATATACAATTCTTATTGAGAGATCAGTTTCACTGATATATATATATTTCACTCACAGTCTCTATATTATGCTGGCGTCAACAGCACTGAGAGCTCAGTTGGAACAATACTTGATATCAAATAAAGAAATATAATCACATTTGTCATATAACAACATTGTACCTCTCCCCCACCCCTGCAAAATAACGACATATTTTTATCACTTCTGATTTTATTGCGACACACGTCACTAGAATAAATAATATGTTGAATGCCCCTCTCTCCAATAGCACCATGAAACCCATCTAGGACGGCCCTAAAAGAGAAATCAACAATGCTGTTGACAGATTGTTGATATCAAAACAAAAACACCTTCAGTGCCATAGGGTGCTACCTCACAAGCTCCGCCCCTCAAATTGGACACACATTGCCAAGGCTGGGGTAGTTGTTATGCGGTGAGGTCTGCACCACTTTGTTTGTGTTCCTACTAACAGAGCCAGTGCTGTGTAAAAACACCAGCTTTATATTCCCCAGCAGCACGCATACAGAATGAGCAGCTGGTGAATCCGCTGTACAGTGGCTGACTCCACGTGTGTGCAGTCCGGGGCTCACCACAAAGCAGAAGAAGAAGCTGATCTTGGCCACGTCGGGCACAGTCAGCTTGCCCACGGAGCGCAGCATGGTCTCGTGGTCCTTGGCGGCCGGGTAGGACATGCGCGACAGCTTGGCGTCCAGCGCGTGCGTGGAGGGCAGCTGACGCACCTCCATGATGTTACTGAAGCGCACCCGCTGCTTCTTGGAGGCTGCTGCTGGGAGATGGAGGAGAACGGGGGCTGAATGCACCTGCAAACCAACAGGCAACCTCTGGTGCTGACAGACTAATACAACGTGGAAGTGCACTAATCTGCAGTTCCTCCAATGGCCACTTGAGGCTGGCTCCAAAAGCCAATTCCCATAGACCCTTATGTTAAAATGTCCAATCTCACAGCAACAATAAACGTTTACAGCCTGATTCTCTGGTCTCTATAGCCAGTCTCCCATTTTCCTGACAACTGTACAGGGTGCATTCCTATATAACTCAGTGAAACAGATAATTAGCCATACACTTATTGTATTAGAATAGATACAGGAGGACATACACTTATTGTATTAGAATAGAGTGAGATACAGGAGGATATACACTTATTGTATTAGAATAGAGTGAGATACAGGAGGATATACACTTATTGTATTAGAATAGAGTGAGATACAGGAGGATATACACTTATTGTATTAGAACAGATACGAGTGAGATACAGGAGGAGTCAGGTACTGCAGAGAGCAACAGCCAGAGCAGCTCGATCTTCCAACCCGTTCTTGAGAAAACATATGGGTGACATCACAGAGGGTTTCCAGGACCAGGGTTGAGGAACACTGCACTACACTGAACGCGTGCTTACGCCTCAGCTGAGTCACAGCGCCCCCAGAACACCAAGCATGCCGTTTATAGCACAACAGAGCATGTGACTAGCATGTGGCTGCACTGTAGAGTGTTGTGTGCTCAGGAGAGGTCACCAACCACTGAGTGACAGAGGGCCATAAACAGCAGTGTTTATGCAAACCTAGGTTCAACCACCAGTCACAAATCAAGTAGTGTCTCTTTAAGGGGATTGCGATGCTACAGTACACAATTCCAGACAAACCTACCCTGAAACTACCGGAAAGGTTAACTGCTCAAGGGTTTGAGCAAAACAAATAACAGATTTTATAAAGTCATTTTGCCACACTGACCACTGTGGCACGACCCATGCTTATTTGTCAGAGCAGGAGGGGCAAAAAATAGACACTGGACCTGCTAACAAGGAGTCACCTGCTGACACTAGCTAGGAGAATGTGTAGATAGAAGTGGAACGCTTACACAGTTTACAGTCTGGATAGTATAGTTGCTGAAGCAGCTAACAAGTGACACCAATTATATGCCTGACAGTGTTAGTTTGCTGCTGTTAAATTATTGTATTGGGGGGGTCAAATGCACTTAGTGTCAACTGCGTTCACACATCTGTGAAGGGAGCGTGTCTTACATCTGGGAGTGTTCATTTGGCCGGAATCAATACTTCCCACTACATCACTCCTTCAAGCTCTGTTAAAGCGGCCACTCTCCAAAAAGGGAGAAGAGCAGCAACTGATCTGATGGCTCCTGCTTTCAGACCACATCATTCCACCTTCCATGTTGTAGACGCTTTATGCAAAGCCAATGTGAGAAACTTAATGAGTGTATTGTCTCTAAACCATTTCTGCATGGCATCGGCGTCTCTAAGCATATTGCCAATCAGCCAACTCTATATAGTAGAATTACAGCATTATGCTAAATGCTGGAAGCCAATGGACCATTTGGATCATTGGTTCATGGATAGTCCAGACAAAATTCCCCTTGTTAAACTAACTGAACTGCAAGGATTATCACGCTATGTGCTACATACACTTCCAAAGGCTCAGAAAATCTGCAGCCAGTCTCATGGTTTGCCAGTGCCCCCTGTTGTTTAAAGTGGTTAATTGCACTGTGTTGCATTTCATTACATTTCAATGTTAATTGTAAAGATAATGTGATAACTGCAGTTAGTTGTTTTCTTTCAAAGGTAATAACATTTGAATTTTTCACCTAATTAGATCACACTAAAGACGTGGTACAATGCGATGAACTAAACCAGTTCTAACGATCAACTGTTCAGCTATGTATGGGAAAATAGTTACTATTCAACTTAATGGTAGTTTTCTGTTGTTAGTTTTACCACATCTGTCAAGTAAGACAATTCAGCCGTGCACTAAAAATGAACATAAACTAAATGTTGGTGTACTCACTTGATTCACAGTCTCTGTGTTCTGTGGGAACATCTGGGAACTTCACAGGGACATACAGAGGCTCACTCTACACAGGACAGAAACACATACAGTATACTGTATACAACTACTGTACACGACATGTAATACTATTCCAAACCATTACACACAGAGTTTTGTGGCAGAAAAGACAACCAACAATAAATCAGACCAGCAAGCGCCAACTGAGTGAGTATAAAAAAAAGGAGGTCAATATGTGGAATAGCCTGTATATTTTAGACAATGGTAACTTACCAGAGCGTTAACACTTGTGTCAGTAGTACACGGGGCGAAGTAAGCCTCAGCATCGGCAAACTGACATATCATGTGTTATTGAGACAGAGAAACTGTTATTGACTCCAAAAAAGGTTCAAACACAGAAATAACAGTCTCAATTCAAGAGAAAATAAAACATTATTATATAGAGTGCCCACAACTCAAAATGTTATATAACGTAATAAAGAAAGTCCCTTGAAAAGAAGGTAACAATATTTAAAACTGGTATGCATGTATCCCCTGAAAAAGAATGCATCTTAGAGTTCATACTGCCCCAGTCTCAATGCTACCTCTATTAGGAAGTGTGTGTGGGAAAGGGGGGGGGGGGGGGGGTATGGGATCCGGGGATGACGATTAAGGCGTCCCTCTAAATCTAAAAACAGCTAGGCCTAAGTCTGTATGTGTGCAGTGAGCATATGTGATTAACAGCATAGGCTATGTACATACAGATACCAGGCATAGAGCAAGCCTACATTTGCTTAAAATAAATGTTCTATCTATCTAATCGATGCCTTGAACTTAGTTCACTCTCCACATGAGTGAGTTCCTGGTTGTTCTGTCTCACTACACTTACACTCCGTCCATTGAGAGTAGGCTACCCAATCAATCTTCAAAAAAAAAAAAATGAATAAGTAAGCCTAATTAAGAGAATATTAAAAATATGAAAATAGCCTAGGCCGTTTTTCTGTCTGCCCTGCTAGGATTGCATGAATGAAATGATGACGAAGCCCATAACGTCAAAGCAGCTCATTTGGAGGCAGGCGGGCTCACTTTGGCCCCACTCCAGAGTATGTTCATCTCAGGCGTGGCTCGGTACGACTTGGCGCGGTTAGACTGGTCATGAAAATGCACGGCTCGACACATCAAATGTGACCGTGAGCCTAAGTTGTTCCCCCCAGCCATTCAACCTTCCCCCAGAAAGGATTGTCCTTCAGAATATTATGCTATATTGTCATCTCCTTCTCTCTTATAACCTAGCTACTGCACAGTGATATCATTCATTTTATGTGTAAACTCACTTGGCAACTAAATCTGATTTACAATAATGCATTAATTTACAAGTGAGGTTTTGGTCTAATACATTGCCTCACCTTTAAAGGTAACACAGATGTCATTACATGCCTTAAACTGACCAGTTTTAATATTGCTAGAAAACAACATGGGAAGAAATATGCAGCAAATCACAAACTCCTTAATTAAAAACATTATATTTTTTAAATAGAGCTAGGGACATTCTTATAGTCCCTAAAATAAGCACTAAATGATGTGAGAGTGCTGATTTGCCTTATTGTATTATTTAATAAAAGGTGCAAATCAAACAGTGGCGGCAAAAGCATGAAATGAGCACTTACGAATGCAGAGCGTCTGCGTTGCAGCGTTCCGCTGCACTGCTGCCTCCACGGCCTCCAAATGAGGAAGCCCAGCAGGTAAAGTACAAACATGGAGGTCTTGGTGAACGTGCTGAAGAAAGGCTTGTTGTACTCCTGTTGCTTGAAAATGTACTGCAGGACAAAGCACACTTAGGCTGTCAGATGAAAACAGTGTATTCAAGTATTCACCTACTCATCCACTACCTCCACTATTTATCCATGTCTAGCAGAGCAGTGGTTCAGACACTAGCTATATGCTTTTGTGGAGGTTGCATATGATTTCATGATTTAAAGGCAGGGTCATTCTCGAGAATGCTTGCTAACTTCGAGCTCAAATCAATTTTAAACAAGAGCAAATAGACTGTTACTACTTTCTAGTGCATATTTGCACGCAATTTTTTTTTAATGTAATTTGTTATTTGCTTTCTTGGGTTAATGTTTTAATGTTGTTTGTTTGTGAGCCATCACCTACACACTTTGGCCAGTGTTCACATGCTAAAATACTCTCTAAAACACCTCCTTGGGAGGAATGTGTACTTTTACATTCTGGTGGTTAAGCAGATGCTTTTATCCAAAAGGGCTTGTGAATAGTTAGCAGGACTCAACTTTTCAGTATGTAGGTCTATCTGTAGGGCTGTAAGTCTGTCTAAATTAGAGCTATAGCTTTAGTGCACATTGTTAGAAGTGCCATAGACATCAATCAGGAGTCAGTGAGTCAAAAGCTCTGAGAGAACGTGTGTTCAGGTTGGTTCAGCTCAATTTAGATTGGTCAACACGCCACACCAGGGGAAAAAGGCCCCGACTGGTCAGATTTCCGACAAATCTTGGCCTCTTTTTCCTGATTGGTCAGGCGAATCTACCTTGCCAATCACATGGGACAGGTTTCTGCCATGGCAGACCAATGGGGCTGCAGAGGGAAGAAGTGGAGGAGGAAGGGGTGGGGTTTTTGCTCTCTTTCACTCTTTTTTCCTACATAGAGCAGATCTAAGGAGTAACGC
The DNA here is from genome assembly GCA_025399935.1 of Amblyopsis rosae. Classification (NCBI taxonomy): domain Eukaryota; kingdom Metazoa; phylum Chordata; class Actinopteri; order Percopsiformes; family Amblyopsidae; genus Amblyopsis; species Amblyopsis rosae. The sequence goes on along the minus strand of JAODTR010030465.1, from coordinate 3,832 downwards.
GTTGAGAGGTCTTACGGAGGTCAGCTCAGAGGAGGCCACCCAGATGACATCCACCAGCAGGAGAATGACCACCCCCAGGGTCATGCGTCTCCGCTGGGCTGCCACACTGCTCTGAGAGCCCATGCGGTTCATGATGAACACCCACACCATCTGGACCCTGGAACACAACGGCAGGGTTATAGCTGAAGGTGGTTGGCTGGGTCAGATACCCAGCCAAATTCCTTAACAAAGTCATAGCAGTAGTACCATTACATCAGGGTGTTTGTATTTAGAGTATAGTCTGAACATGCTCTGCATCTGCTTGGATTTATTGGTTTCATATCTGTGAAATCCATTGGTTAAATATAAGCTTATTTTTTGGATGAAAAGTTGGGGGACCATGATTGGACGAATGTGTGTCTATGGCCTTGTTCAAACTGTGATTTTTTTGGCATATCCAAAATTCAAATGTTATCCAGATTGCTTTTTGAAAATCTGGACAGCAAAAACAAAAAAACAAAACATGAAATCATACTTTTGCTATTTGGATCCAAACTACAATGAGATGTTCTCCCTGCTTAAGTCATGGCAGGCTTCACTGTGTAGCGAGAGGTGCGGTGTCTTCTGCAAAGTACTGCCTGGACTAAATTAATTGAGAACTGTTTGGAAGGAGACTTGATGCACCTCCATTTCTCCTGCATCTGCAGTTGAAAGCACCAGCCACCAGCATAGCTACATAGTGACGCCTTCATCGTTACTACAGCAACCCGGCAGATAGGTTGGTGATGTTTGGACTCAAATCCGATCACTTGCAAATAACGGACAGTCACTCAAAAGATCAGATTTCAGAAAGAACTCAGATTTGCTTGCAGACACCATGGTATACACGACTACTATACTTGTACACTGGCATATTGAGAAATGACCAATACTAGCAATCAATGCCATCTACAGAACTATACTAGGAATGTGATAACATTTCCAGAAAGGGTGGTACCTTTAAAAGGATTCTTCCAGGTGTTCTTCTGAAAAGCCTCCTAGGTAACAGGCCTACTGGGCCCTAGGAGAGATGATCATACATAAATATTCCACAAGTGGCACACTCTTACATTCATTATTTTGTGCTAATTTGAAGAAAATCAAGACACTAGATGGTGAGCTCAGTTCAACTATGTTTTTACAGCCAAATAAAATATTGTGAATCTCAACTTTCAATGCACTCTCTATCCCATTTTTATTTACCCTATAAAATAAAAAAAACACAACAATTGGTTCTTGTTTTCCATTTTATGAGCCAGAGCCAGAGCCTGGCTTGGAGTAGTTTACACTACAGAAGCAACTGATTAATTAATCACAAACTAACGTTGGAAAAACCCTAGGAGACCCATGGTTTGATACTGAAATGCAACCATATGCTTAGTTATTAGGGTTTGTAGTTCAAGGTAGTTACAAACTGGGTCGTAAACTAATCTAAAGTAAAGTATAAAATAGATTTGTTCATGTAGGCCTATCACAGTGTGCATAATCTACCGTACAAATGTACGATGTACGACGTACAAGCATAAATATGAATCAACACAGTATATACATCTGGAAACTCTCACTGCAGGTGATAGCCAGGCTGATAATGTAGCTACATTAGCTAATGTTTACCATCTGGAGCTGATGGTCTAAGAATAAAAGCTACCGAGCGTAAAAACATAGTCAGTTCCATGGAGACATTCGTTTAAACGAAATTAAATCAAACTGCAAAATAATGTTAAAGCGTGTATATCCAATTTGTTTGTGTTAGCTATGCTAAGAAAGCTTGTTGGATTGGTACGTGATACTGTACAATTAGTAGTCTTACCTGAACATCAATATAAATCGATTATTTGGCTGATGCCATTAAGTGGTTTTATATGACATAATAATAACTGAAACATTAGTAGGACTAAATGCACAACTACTACTTGACACATGTATTAAAATGCTCATCAGTCGAATAGTTGTAAACAGTAACACACTCGCCCCTTTTCCCCTATCAGGTGACATCACTTAGTGGCACCATGACTTCTGGGATATGCAGTTCTCATAGCAGTCTAGCGGTTGACACAAGCATAGGAATCCTAGGATGCACCATGCACGTGATCAGTATTGGAATAATAACGCAATAATAATGTCTCCATTCTCTCTGACGTGATGTTGCCAAGCAGCCTATCTTTCGTGGAAAGAGAATCGGCCAGTTGCAAAAAGACAGACAGGCATCACGTGACCAGATAGGCCATAAAAGTTTGTATTAACCTACTTTAGTTTCAGAATTTGGAATGTTACTTTTAAATGTAATCAGTTACAGTTACTAGTTACTGACTACAATTTTAATCAGTAACGTAATTTGTGGATTAATTTAATTTAGTAACGTAATCTGATTACTTTCCATTACTTTTAGATTACTTCACACCTAAAATATTTCCTTTGAAATGCCATCCAAAGCCAAACAAACAATTTTTGTGACTGTTAATGTGGCTCAGGGGAACAGATTAAAGTAGGTCTTTATTAAAATTATCAATTGACATTAATGATGATAAGAGAACAGTCGATTGTTTTAGGTCTATGCATTTTTCTCCTACAAACTTCCCTTTGAAATTTTATAGTAGTCAAATTCCACAATTCTGTCTTGTAACTGTAATGGATTACTGTTAGTTTTTTACATTTAGATATTACATGTATATGTTACTTCCCAACCCTGCCTGTACTGTATAGCTAGGCTTTGAAAACATGCAACATACTGTACAGTTCAGATTTAGTTTATTCATAGAATAAGATTACTTTCCTGATAGTGAGTGTAAGGTTTAAAACAATTAAAAAAATTAAAAATGTTTTACTAAATGGTTTAATACTATTATATAATGGCATTACATTTATAGCAGTATATAAACTGAACCCTGAGATAAGGCTTGATAATCACTATTGATGAATCACTAATGGCCTTGTCAAAATGTAGTCTACTGTAATTACTGTCAGACGCTGGTAATTAATTATATATACACACATTTGTTAAAGTCTGGATAAAATACTGTAAACTAACCCACTACAATACAGTTGTGGCATTTCAAGCACAGAGTTGACAATTAGAATTGTGTTATATTGGCATACTTTGGCATAATTAAATAACCCCTATCTTACTGTTATGCCTTATTTGTCATAATTTAAATTCTAGTTTCGAAGCAATTCTGTCTCCGCTGACATGGATGATAGTGGTATTTACCTGATCAGGTGTGAAAGTGACTTGCATAATATTATGATTTAACATTCTAAAATGTTTCTAGTGTTCTAATTTCATACATATCCACCTTGTTTCCCATATATATATACTGCCATTCTTACACTATCCCCTCAGTCACCATATGGAATAAAGTTAAGAAAAGTACATTTTAACAACTTCTATATTGTTGCTCTATAGCTCATCATGTTCGTAAACATTATACTCCTTTGAAGATATCAGCCCATCTTTGTTGTGATCACTCTTGCTGAATATGTCCGTCAAAATCTTTTCATAGAAAGGCTCATCGCGCGGCACCCCTCCTTTTTCATACTCATGTTTCAAGTAACGCTTCACCTAAAAAAAAGAACCCACACATTCAATGTTTAAACCGTTCCAGAACGAATGTCTTCCAACACACTTTTAAAAAATGTTTTTGAATTTTATGAGGTTTACAGTATATGAATGGTGATAGCCAACCATGAGTAGGCAGGCCCAGAGCCATGGAAATAACAGTTACGCCAGCGGAAGTTCTAAATGGTTAACGGTCACATGGTTCCTGGAGAGGCAAAATAGTTCCCAGAAGTGCTTGGTGGGCAATTGCAATAAATA
>JAODTR010030454.1:0-15452 GCA_025399935.1 Amblyopsis rosae | reverse complement strand
CAGTACTGTTGTGTGTGTCTTCAGGTTTGATACACTTGTGAGACAGTACTGTTGTGTGTGTCTTCAGGTTTGATACATTTAGAGTGGCCAGTAGGACAACATTAATGCATCTCCACATACAGATAGATAGAAACACACACACATTCATGCAGGACATGAGCAACAGCTATTTTTAGCCATGGAAGGAATGGGAGAGAAAATATTTTTCCTGAGGGAGTTCTGTCGGACTGCGGCTTATGTGTGTGTGGTGTGCACGAGGGAGAGAGAGAGAGAGAGAGAGAGAGAGAGTGCCAGTGCAAAATCAAGGCAGCAGAGTTCGTTTGGTGTGTGTTCCATCAGAGGCATGACATGATTCATAACATGCACAGCTCCAAAAACCATGCATGCTATTGAACTACATAATTACAGTATCCTACTCCCTGAAACACACACACACAGAATATGTATGACCCAGAATGTAACACTGAGCAGTAATGGATAAAAAATGAGTGTGGCCTTTGCCCCTCTCAGCTACACTCCCTTATTCCCTCCCTCTCTCTCTCCCCCTCTCCCTCTCCCTACTTTTGACGACACTCAAGCATTCATTGTTTCTCATTCTCCCTTTCTCTCCATTTGTATCTCTCTCTCTCTCTCTCCTAGTCTTATTGAATTGCTGACTTGATGTATTTGCTATATGGCAGGGAAAATATTTCACTGCGTAAGTATAAACATTGTAATACACTTTATGACCAAAACTACGACAGCCTGACGTGCATCAAGAAATTGAATAATAAACCACTTATAGGTGTTTTTTACAGCGATTTTCGGGCGTGAAAATGGCTCGCGGATTTAATATAATGCTTGCCTGTTTGCACAAACTCACACACCCACACACACACACACACACACACACACTTGCACTTAGTCACAAAGTGCTTTGCAGGACAACAAGGCATTCATCAGGTTAAAAGCTAGAAAGTGTGTGCCTGCGTATGTGTGCATGCATGACTGTGTTTCTGTGTGTACCAGTGATACTGATACTGTGTGTTAAGTCCTCTGATGTGCTCAGCTATCAGAATGATATACTGACACTGACACACTTCATACATGTCACATGTAAACATTGTTACACACTGGTCTGAAGACAGTAAATCAGAATCATTCACCTCCACCCAAGGAGGTTCCATTTAATTAGATTTTACCGTATACGTCCAGGTTGTCGTTGTTGTTTTGACAGTGTAAAGTAGAGTGCCACTGTATTTTATTTATTATTATTAATTTATTTTATTTTATATTTCATGCTGATTTCTGATTCGTTACATCATGGTCCATGATTTGTAATTGTAATCATGGAATCTTTATTAGACTAGTTTCAGGATGTCATATTATATCACATTACATATTAATAATGACTATTTGCCTTATGAAAGAAACAGTGCAGGGTAATACAAATTGCACACTTCCAATGTGCATATAAATATGCACATGAATTGGATCCAATTAAACTAAACTCAAATCTCATAATAAGAATTGTCTATAAGCCAATAGGTCATGAGGAACAACATCTAGACAGAACTTTATAGTCTTCATTTTTAGTTAATGCTTCATATTTAGCTAAATGTTTAAACCTTAGCATAACTACTGCTGTTGAAGCATGCTGTATTATTCATTAGCTAGGTTATTGTGGTTATTGGGGCTGGTAGTTGATTTTTGTGTTTTGTATTCAGTTTTGTATCATATCTCTGACGTTCAGCTCTAAATATGTTCATATTTGTGAACATAATTGTATGATTTACTGTGCAGTCAGAACCCTCTGCCAACACAGAGGCGATTCTAATTCGCTTTATTTCCATTTCTTATGCCACCTTGTGTTTACAATCAGTATAACATTTAGTGTACAGTTTTACCTAAAAATTACATAAAGACATTTGTGGAGGCAATATATTGAAGAAAGGTAAATATATCTTATTTAGCTATGGGCAAAAGTGGAAAAAAACATCTGAAAGTATATGCTACATATTTTCTTTGCAATGTATCTTCTAGTGCCTTTAATATATTTGATTATGAGTTTGGGCAAAGTCGGCACCAACTTCATCTCTCACATTTATCTAAGGCCTCTCCCTATTTGTATCTAACTTTTTTTACACCATCTTATTACACGAACTTTGTCTCTCTTGCCAAACATATTTAAGTCGTTCTCAGCTTCATTACTGCATCATAAATATTTCAGAAACTCTCGCATTGCGCTCCCCAGAATGTGCCACAGTCATTCATCACCGAATAAAGCCTTGTTATGGCTAAATGCCCCCACAGATTCTCTTTCTTGCCGTTACTCGCTATAATTATCAGTTTGACGTGACTGAGGTGGAGAATTTACAGTTTTCTACTAAAAACATCACGTGTCTCTTGTCTGTGTTTTTGTGTCTAACACTCCGCACCCCAATATTGTTTTGATTAAGATGTGTTTGTATTGTCAATATGATATAGGCATAAGGTGTGTTATACAGCCTATTTCAGGGTACGGCGAAGACATTTGTCAATTTTGTTTTACATAAATAGGCTAAATGTTTAACATACCTCATAGGCCTACACGTAATGCATTTATATTTATATCTGCATATCAAGCTGAAAATATGTAGACGTGATGTTGGCCTAATGGTGGATAAAGGCATAGTAGCTCGACTGCCTTAAAAAATAAAATAAAAAATATAATGTAGCCCAGTAAATTACACTAAAGTTGACAATGAAAATAGGTCTACATTAATGGCATCAAGTCCATTAGATAGACTGAAGATAAATAAACTACATGTTTTAAAATATAGATTTTGCAATTTTACAATATTTTTAAATTAATTGTAATATTCTCTCTACCTAAATTATAAAAGATTAATTCAGAGAGAGGGAGGAAGAATGAGATATTCAGGCCACACAGAACCCTTTTCAAATTTCAAAGGCCTTCGCCGGGACATATTTATGTGCGGTTTTGTTTTACAACTATAGGCTCTGACTTGTGTGCCATGATGAATTAGCATACCTTACGATGTGTATTAAAGCTCCTTAAACAACCCAAACACGTCTGAACACAATTTATATCAAGGCGGGATACATAGACGGGCACATCCTCCTAAGGCGCAAACACTCGCGATATTTTCGGCCACATGGGAACCGATTGAATCAACGTGGTAAGCACGGCTGGACAAAAATGCTGTTATTATAAGGCATAGGCTGCATGCTTTAAAGGGCTACCACTGCGTTATGGCTACAATTCGTTAGTAATTAAAAAAAACTAAATGCAAACATCAGCAGGTAGCTATTAGGTAGGCTATTTAAAAATGTGTTGGGCTATAGCTCAACCAATTGGTGAAGCCTTTTCGTTGAGGATGAAACAATGCAGAATAATGTAATGATGGCTTAAGAATACACACAGTGGTCGTTATTTCCCCATGAATAAAATATGCTTATTACCAAATAGCCTGTTCCACTATTTCATCTTACTCTAATGAAAAGCATAACATGGGTATTCACATATTTTAATTAAATAGGCTAAGGTTTAAATTAAACCTGATACAAATAGCCTGACATTCAAAGACTAAGAGTCCTAAGCGACATCTGCTGGACGTTTTCTGTTACCAACTCCTCATTCAGATCGTCTGCATTAGGCACAGACGTGAAATTGTTAGACTTTTCTATTGCCAAAAATGTGTAACTACATTCCGCCTCATATTTTATCATTACATTAAAGGCAACACAAATATATGAAACAGCTAAAAATGTAGGCTATGGGCCCTAAAACGAAAATATATAAAGGAACAACATTTTACATCTTTTAAATAGTTTTGACAAACATAGCTTGAAAGAAAAACTATATTTTTATTTGTATTGGCAAATTGTAATAACTTTGTTTAATTAACTATAGGCTTAAACCTCGGCAATGTATGTTTAGATCAGCATTGTACGGCGCACTTCTATTGCAAATTGTAAATTTGTAAAATAACTGATGTCTGATAAACTTCTGTTTTTTGTCTCGCGTGATAGCAATGTCGTCGTGCTTGTGAACCTGGCCTGGAAAGAGTGTTTGCGTTAGGCTATACTTTTATGAAATGTTGACTATTTATTCAATTTTAAATAGATCAACAATCGTTTATAGTTCATTGCGGTGTATATAATCAAATGCACGTCAACAGTGAGTCTTTTTTTTATTTTTAGATTTTTTTTAACTAATTTTGTTTTGTGCTCCACGTTGGGTATCGATGGAATCATCAACCGTTTTCTTCGGCAAAAATAACTATTAACTAATTATTTTCTATCCGTTAAAACATGAAAACACGAATATTTCACTGGTCCACATCTGGGCCTCTGAATTCATCCACCCACACAACCAAATACACCTCGCACAACCGCTATATATAGGGCAATCCTGCTTTGATTTTATTTGAAGATGGGTCCTTACTTATGCAAAGTTGCGCCTAACTGCTTTAATGTAAGTGCGACTAAATGCAAATTGTACAAACGCACCAATTAGACCTGCAATGAGTTGTTATCGCCGAGTCAAACTACGCTCTGAAGTCGTTCCAAGGGCAAACGACTTCGTTAATGAGAAGAATTGCAGGCTGAAGCTGTAGAGAATCGTCCAAACAACGTGCTCTAGGAAATTAGCTCTCCTGAAAATTAATTTCTTTATGTGGCCTGGGACGAAGTGAACAACCCGTGGAAGTATAAGTGAAAAAAATATATTGCTTGTTATAATTACAGTTTAACGTTGAGGCCTAACCCACGGTTTAACAGTGCAGACGCTTTTGAACAGACATCAGCCCAGTTTATCCAATTTCACTTAAAAAGTATATACCTAAAAGTTGTTATGCATTTGCAAAATATTGTCATTGTAATTAAACAAGTGGTCAAAACAGGACGTGTGGCTCTCTGACATATAGTAAGCCTATAGGTCTATAGCCTATTTAGCTACATATTATAGATTAAACCCATATGCTATAGATCAATTCTGCATTTTAGGCCTATTGATCATAGGCTTATAGGTTTATAGGATCATAGGCTTACATAAATAAAAGCAGTCCATTAATTTCTTTAAAATTATATGAACTAAAGATTGTCTAATGGAAAATTTGGCTGTGGTAACGCATTCTGTTTTGGAAGCAAATTACTATTTATAATAGCTTGAAGTCAAGATGAATAGCCTAACTTAGCTTTCAGGTTTAAAAAGTGTGCAGTACACACATAGAGTAGGCCTATATGTACACTTTCTGTCCACATCTTAATCTAAACTGTTGTAGACCACAACATAGTGAATAGTTGTGTAACTCTATCTGCTAGTCTACTTGTTTCCAGTTAAATCTGACAATAAAGTTCCCCAGACAGACAGAAGCACAAAAGTATGAGACAGTTTGACCCAGTAAGAGCCGTATCCATGGAAACACAACATCAGTCACAATAAATTCTATGCCATGGCCAGTTTTACTGAGCAGAGCAGCTCCTGCCCAAACCAGCCTCATAAGAGCTGGCCAGGGGCTGACCTCTGCATAACCCCGAGATGCAAGGTCAAGACAACATATTAAACCAATCAGGTTAAGGTATTTAAGTTGACAGTTCATTTTATTTTTGTATCTTTTTGTTCTTATTGCTGGAATATAATATAGAATATACAGGCGTAAGTGTGAAATTAACATTTAATTTAGTATATGTAAGTATTCATTGGATTTAATTTGTTGCATATAGATAGGCCTATTTTAATTCTTTCACAATAAAAAGTTACAATAGACAACAAAATAACATAATATTAAGTTCAATGGTGGTTCTTCCTTTAAAAGTAATAATAAAATGCGAAACACACAGTCAGTCTCTGTCTACAGGTAGAGCGTGACCTCTCTGTGACCCCAGCTACGGGAAGTCTAGCCCAACCCCCCTTCAGTATGTGCCCCTGTTCCTCACTTCAGTGGGGGTGAAGTTTAGGCCGCCAACACAGGCAAAGGTCACTCTGAGGGCAACGGAGAGGGAAATTCAGAAGGAAGAGTTAGAAAACACTATTCCTTTCTATTTCCCCATAATCAAAAATTTGACTGGACATGCATTTATATAATGTTATCCACTAACTTAATTTGAAATTAATACTATATTATGAAATAACAAATAATGTTTTGTAGCTTACTAACAGTATAGGCTATATATATATATATATATATATATATAAATAATACATTCATGTTGTAATTTCACATTATTAATGTTAATGTTTAATTCATTAATTAATCAACTTTATTGTCATTAGCATAATGTGCAGGCACATGTTTAACAAAATGGCGGGGTTCATGGCTTCGACAAAACAGTGAGGGGTGTACATATAAAGATAAATAAAAACAAGCACAGAAAACACAGCACTGCTCCCATTTTGTTCTATAATATATATAATATATAGAGTATATACAGTATATATATAGGTCTATAAGTAGAATACATTATTGTAGTTTGCATGAAACATTTTGTGACATCTCTCAATATTCTTTGTATTTGTTATTTCATTAACACAGGCTTTAATTTTCTAACATAAAACAAGGTATCTGCCATATTGAATAAAATGCTATCTGGGGGCTACAGGCACACACACAGACATCAACAAAGATGCAACACTTGCAGACAGACAAGCAGATTTGCATGCACATACTGTACACACACACACACACACAAACGTATCCGATGACTCCAAAAGATCAAAGACGAACACATGATTCACATTATTGTTGTCCTGCCAAAAGCCAGCATCCACCTCCAGCACGTTAGCCCAGACCAAAGGCTACAAAGGCTGTCTACACAGGAACAGGACATAGCACACAGAAACAGGAAGCGCTGCCCTGAGAACCACACAGACAAGGAGGAAACAGAGGTTTAAACTTTAAGTTCTCCTTTCTCCCTAGCACTCATTTGACACCACCTTTGCATCCCAGCACCAACCTGCCTCCATTTTCTCTGCGGAATCATTCGTTTGGTCAACATCTGGTGCCGTCTGAAAACGAGGACCGCCTGAGACGAGATGTAGCCCCCTCTCCTCCCTCTCTCTCACACACACCCACACACACTCAAACACCAGCTTGATTCTTCATGCATTGCACACACACACACACACACACACACACACACCGTCTCGAAGAAACTACACTCACAAATGCACATGCACACGTATTGAATTATGAGCTATTGTTTTAATCTAAAATATAAAGAGTGCCCATGAGGCATTGCTTTTATTCCTGCGATGTGCTGTTTACCTCAATGAGAAGCATTAGCTTTTATTTCATCTTTTTTTTAAGACCTGTGATATGCCCTTTAAACAAACATGTGTACTGTTTAATCTATTGTTATTGTATCCATCTGCCACTCATATGGTTCAGTTTACACAGTGTTGAGTTTAAGTTATGTTAAAGGAACAATCATTGACTGAACCCAAGAGCTTGAGAACCCTCCCTCTAAGAGCACACCATGCTGGCCAACGATGGTACTGCAACACAATATGTTTATACCCCCACAAAAGCCTATTCCCCATTGATGGCCCATAGAAGTAACCTGAAGTTCCAGATGGTATGTCGCACACAACCATCTGTGAAGCCGTTCAAACTGTTTAGATCAGAGCGGGCACTTAATAAAAATACTTGGCATGGCAAGTGATTGGATGCAGAGTATTATTTGTATTATTCTAAAAACTATACAAGACTCACTTTAAAATGTATTATATTCCATGGTTAGGTACAGAAGCAAATTATCACCTGCTGGAGAAGGCCTTTCCAGCACGTGCTGGGTCATTTAAAACAACGGTAGCCATTTTCACATCTATTATACAGTTCTTTTAAAGGCAGGATTAGTCATTGTCGAGTAGACTTGCTAACTTTGAGCTCAAAATCAAAACAAACTCTGCCCACACATTGAAACGCATTACAAAGCCAAGGGCATTGATTTGAGCAGTGCTCGTCCTTTGTTTGTATGCCTCTCTATGTAGCCAGGGCTGGTTAGAAGTACTGAATTATTTATAACACGCACAGGGAACGATAAAACGGCAAAAAGCGAATAGATATTTGGTGAATTTGACAAAAAGCGTATCATCTTAAACATTAGCTTATAATAGCTTATATAGCAAAACAAAACCGTTAATACATTAATGGAGCATGGAACACAGCCCTCCCACACCTGAGCATTAATTACCTTTGCAGTTGTGTTTAAACACACAATGGTCTGGTCTATAACACAGTTAAAGTAGTGTTTTCAATAAACGCTACCCTCTTGTGGTAAAAACCTTACACAACTACACAATACCAATTAAATGTAGGGCATGATGGAGGACATTTTATAGAAATAAAACATTATAAATAATTTTTAAACTTCTATGCTCATATGTCACGCAGCCACACACACACACACACACACATGCACACACACACACGCCATGCACTCTCTTTATGCTGAAAACAGAATTGTCTTCTTAATTAGTTCTGTTGCCACGGTTGCCTAACTTCTAGGTGGTCTCCATGGAAACTGGAATGGCTAATTCTTGCAATTAAGGTGTGAATAATGTAGAGTCTTGTGTTAGGCGGTGTCTCTATAGCCTTTAGTCTCACCTGGATATCTCCCTCTCTTCCTCTGCAGTTGTTGTTTTGTTGGCCATTTTCTTTCATGCACACACACATACACATACACACACACACACGCGCGCGCACACACACACACACACACACACACACACACACACACACACACACACACACACACACAACCTGGTGGCCCAGGGCCCTGGTGACCTCACAGCAAGAAGGTCCCGGGTTCGAACCCCAGTCGTCCCGGCCTTCCTGTGTGGACTTTGCATGTGTCTGAGTGGGTTTCTCAGGGTGCTCATGGTTTCCCCCACTATCAAAAACATGTTAGGTTTACCCTCCAGTCAGTGTCATCTGACACTGGCTCCAATCTGGAGTTGGTCCCTGGGCGCTGCACAGCGTCTGCCCACTTGAGGGATGTGTTAAATGAGGATCAATTTTGCTATGTGTATGTGACAATAAAGGCACCTTTACACACAGAGTCTTTGTCTGAATACATACTGCTTCCTAATAGTGTATTATTTGTGCATGTGACCTTGCATGACCTGAGTTATGGATGCAAACCCACACCAACCCTAGTGTGTTTCAATGTGGATCCACAGTGCACGACGTGCTTGAACCTGCCCCACAATGCTTTTCACTGGAACACTGTGACGTGATCGTTTGATGTGATCTTTTGAGCTTCTATCTTCTCCACACTGTTCTAATGTAATAATAAAAATAATAATACTACACGGCAGCAAGCTTTGGGTGTGGGTCTTTGCTTACAATGAATCTTCTCTCCCAGGTTTCTACAGAAGAAGACGTCTGATTGGATGAGTATCTTTGAGGGGTCAGGCGTTCCTGTTGGACCAATCAACCGCATCCAGGAAGTCTTCTCTGACCCACAGGTCAGCGCATGCACACATGCGCACACGCCGTTATTTATATTGTTCTATGGCACACGCGCGTTGGTGTGCGCACACACACATTCACACACACGCACACACAACCTCACACATACAATTTGCTGTTGCTGACACATATTTTACATTATGTATTGTATATACTGTAGCCTATTATGGTTTTGTATGAGTACTGCCTAGCGTGTGTGTGTGTGTGTGTGTGTGTTTACACAGAAGCATTTTGAGTTGGCGTATTCCATGTGTGAATATCAAAAACACATTAGTCACATTAATGTAACAATAACACATGACCCAATTTGTGTGTGTGTGTGTGTGTCAGTTGTAGTCATGGCAACAAACTACTGGGACACATGTCTGTCTCTTGCTCTCTAGTTCTGTCTCTCGCTCGTATGTCTCGTCCAAACAAAAACAAACACCTTGATAATATCATTAACATAGCACCAATTAGATGCCAGTATAATGTCCATGTTGTGTTCCGCATCCAGTTATATGTTTCAGAGCTGGTGTAAGCCCCGCCCACTGATGGGGCTGTTTTCATTAGGAGCATAATCTGTCTGTCATCTGTGTTATGTATCTGTCTGTCACCTGTGTGTGTGTGTGTGTGTATTTGGTTTGAGGACAACAGCTTTAAATACCAGCTGGTCCTGTGTTATGTTTTAGTTAATGACTCAGGTTTGTGTGTGCGTGCGTGTATACGGTAGGTGTGTGTGTGTGTGTGTGCGTGCATGCGTGCATGCGTGCGTATGTGTGCTTTCACTGTAAACTTAGTTGGTAGCAACTTGATAGAGTAGGCTAATGGCAGATGGACTACACATGTACACACACACACACACACACACACACAGAATCAGAGAGCGAGAGATAGAGAAAGAGACAAGACACAATATATTAGGTTTCATATAAATGCAGGCTCTCTATTTGGCAGGAAATAGCCCCAAACCACAGCTAATCATGTTGCATGTCCAGGATTTTACACAAATCTGCCATAGTGTCAAAACACTATGAATCACTTTTAATGTGAAATGAAGATTTTGGTGCTCTACTTCTCGGAAATAACCTCCCAGAAAAGGATTAGGAAATATAAAAACATATAGAGAATACATTACCTGAAACTTCAATCTAGTTTTGAAACATGGTTACATGGCCTAAACTGTAGTTTCTAGTTTGCAGGCCAAATGTAAATGTCTGGCTGGTTGTTGTCATTCAGAGTTGATAAATAAAAGAGCATGTATGTTTGTTTCATGTAAGAAATAAGCAGCATTTGACATTTAAATGATTTCCCTCAGCCCACACTGGAATCGCTGAGACGGGCCTTTCCTGTATCAAACTGTCACTGTGTGCATAGTAAGGGAGCGCATGCACAAGACACAACATCATCTATATCAGGGAGGTCAGCCCCGGCCTCTCTTGCCTTAACTCACCCCATTCCTTAGTAAAAGCTGCTCCCATAGCAACTTGGGTAGGCTTCGAGAGGAAACTCTTTGCTAAGAACTTCTTTTGTGCAATGTAGGAGAACTCTTGGTGTGACTGCAAGAAAAAACACTTAAACACTTTGCTAAACCTGCCTCAGGTCTAGATTTGAATACTATTTTAATTAAAGCCATGACTCGTGATATGTGGTCTGGTCTACATACTTAAATCTAATCCTGGACAAACAGACAGGGACATTTTATGAATATGGGCTTCTTTACGTTAATAATACATCGTTTTTAACAAGCGGGTTGTTTTTCAAGTCACATCGTGAACTTTCACAAACAGTCTGATGTTGCAAACTCTTAACTACCTGTAACAAGTTGTGTGTGTGTGTGTGTGTGTGTGTGCATGTGTTTGCGTTTGTGTGTGTGTGAGTGCAGCAAGGGTTGTCCATGTGTGTAATTAGTATGGTAGTACCTTGTTCTGCAGAATCTGGAAATGATTAGAGAAAGATCAGCAATCTCTCTCTGTCTCTCTACAGTACATGTTTCTCCACCTTCTGTCCTAATGTTTCTCTCCATTTTCCCTGCTTTGCTGTTTCATTCCCTTTATGTATTTCCCATATCTCTCTCCCTCCTCTGTTTTCATAATGCTTGATCTCACCACATCTCTAAACACTTGCGTACCAGAGCAGATACTGTATGACACACACGCTTCAGTACTCTGGGCCCTGTCATAGAGCTTTATGGCACGTGTTTGTGTACATGTTCAGATGTTAAGTTATGGAGATTTCTGAGATTGTTTTTCTCACAGATGTCAGGCGTAGCGTCGCGACACAGGATTTACTAGTGTGTGTGCTTATTAGTCTCAACAAATATTTCATTAGGTCCCATGGAAGGTCCTCGTGATTAGCTGGCCTCTTCCTGTACTCCCGCCAGTGTTGACTTCACTGAAAGGTCGCAGAAGACAGAAGGCCTGTCTGCTGACGCCACGGTTTCCAAAACATTGCTGCTTCAAGTGCCGTTCCTCTTCCAGGGGTCGGAGGTTACATAAGCTGTCCCCTTTTAGGTCCTCATAGACCTCAAGCTATCGATACATTTTACAAAGATACCCTGCAATCCATATTCATGTTGTAGATTCTAAATATATGTATTTATGCATTTCACTTCCAGGTCACCTGTAAATGTCACACAATGTATTTTTTATTTTTTTTATTATTATTATTATTATTATTATTTGTATGACATTTTCCAATTCAGCTAATTTTGGGGGGCCTTACAGTCAGTTAAGGATAGGGATGCACCGATGTAAAGACAAGACATTCACACTTTGAGCGTCAATATATATATTAAAAAATAACAGAACAAATCTATTTACATACCTTGTAAAGGTATACCATGTTAAAGTTAGTAAGTTACGTGCCTTATATCAATGTGTTCTGTTATGTTAACTAGACGCTGCTTTGTAAATGTGTAAGAAGATGACAAATGCTAGCGCTGGCAGTTTAGGGACCGTCAACAAATTACTATGATGAACGGCGAAAGCTGGCAGCTAAAATATTTGTACATTTAAAACGAATTATCTGCATCTAAATAACAGAGATAAAAAAGAAATTGTGAAAGCACTAAAACAGCAAGATTACAGCGCATTGGTGGAGGGTGCCCGGGAGAGGCGTATGATCCGTACGACTGCCTGGCAGTCGAACCACACTCTCCCTGGCCATTTGGGAGCTATTAGTAGCACCTCGTGGTTGCCTCTTAAGATCCTGTCTAGAGTGGGCAGTATCAGGGGGAACGGAGGGAATGCGTACAGCAGCTGTGTCAGCCATGCTTGGGCCAGCGCATCACAGTATTTTGCCTCACATTCACCCATTCACACACACATGGTGATTGCTGCCATGCAAGGTGCGACCATCCACTGGAGCTCACTGAAGAAAATTTTCAATGAATGAGAAAAGTCTAGTCGCAGACTCTGAAGGGCGTGACCGCAGCTCCAACCCACGAGTTACAAGTCTCCCAGCGAGGCCAAAACATGCACGTGTAACCTGCTTACCGAAGTGAAAACATGGCAAGAGGTCACTTCCTGGGTGAACATGCCTTTAATACCGGGGCAGAGGGCACATGAGGAGCAGATTAAGGGGGTGTTGTTTCCATGTGAAATGTAGGCTGTAAAGCCCTTTGAGACTGCAGTGTGATTAAGGGCTATATAAATACAATTGACTTGACTTGACATGTCACCCAGGTCACAGGTGACCTTGTTGATACCAACACTCAACCGTGACACCAACACTCGACCTGCACATGCGTGCGATGGACATCCAGGTGCCTCTGGCGTTCAGTAGAAATAAAACAGAACGACTCAAATGCCATCATGTTCACACTGATAGGCAGCAGCCAGGCTACCATTGAAAATCTTCATATTTACACCGGCGCAAACGTTTGACGTAGCAACAGTAACCAAGGCGAACTGGGATTATGGACGAAAGAAGCGGTAATAAGGCACTTGTGCTGGTCAAACAAAGATCAGAGTCAGAGGATTAAAACTTTGAAACATTTAATTATTTTTGTTAAATACAACACCCACAATCCAACCCGCATCTTTTACAGTTTACCCAGAACCAAACCAGAAAATACAGTATAAGAAAGATAAAATGTCACCCGCGAGTCACCTTTTTTTGTCTTTCTGATGCAGGACTCTAGTGGACAGCATGTGGGTCCATAAGGTGCTACAGTATACTCTTCTAATCCTCTCTGGTCGTCCAACCTCACTACCCGTGTCACACCTACATTTCTGTAAACAAATGAACAGAAAATACATCAGCTACACAGTAGCTAGCTAATAGCCAATGCAAATATTCCAATCATGTCTGATGAATGGAAGGATAAGAGAAGTGGGGACGAATACAAACAGATGGATAATAATGTTTTTAAGTTCAAACCTGTTTTATTCATCTAACGCGGGTGCGCGCACACACACACACACACAGGAGATACATCTTATTCTTCTGTTTCAGTTGGTCTCACAAGGGATCACACACGCACACACATGCATGCACACACACACACGCACACACACACACAGAGACACTCCAGAGAACCATTCTTCCAGGCCCGTGTGACAGCTAGCTGGACAGCGGGCTGGAAAGGAGAGACGTATAGGTGTGAGGACAGACATGTAGCCCGTCTCCAGGTCATGGCCACCTGACCAGTCTCACTGTGGTGGCCCCACACAGGGGAGACAGGAACCCAGCCCGAGGAATGTGGAGCAATGAATTTATGAAAGTGTTCCGACAGAATGACGAATATTAGCGGTGAGCTATTACCAACGTGCCCTCGCAGATCACATACTTATTCCCACCCTCTCCCTCTCTCTCTCTCTCTCTCTCTCTCTCTCTCTCTCTCTGTCTTCTCCTACATTAACTCTACTTTTCAGTAGAGGTCAGTGTGCCCCCCCCCTTTTCTTTCTGTCCTCCCATTTGAAATTTGACGATTACCCATCTTCCCCTGCAGGTCATTACAACCTGTCCTCCATCATCCCTCCATTGCGTCTCTCTCTCTCTCTCTCTCTCTCTCTCTCTCTCTCTTCGTCTCAATTCATTCTACTGCATGACCAATATAACAGACACATTTGGTCTTCATTGAAGATCACTGTTGTTTGGCTCAAGTCACTAAGTCATTGCCCTAAGTATAATAGAGCAAGGCACACACAGGGTTAGGGATTTGATTTCCTGTGTAATAGAGCAAGGTGCTAGCAATGCTAGGGTTAGGGGTTCGAATCCCTGCATATTAGAGCAAGGCCCTAGCACTGCCAGGGTTAGGGGTTCTATTCCCTGCGTAATAGAGCAAGGCACTAACACAGTGAAACCGAGCGAGAGGACATCCCACCCTGAGGTGGAATATGACTGTTGAGTAGCTCTCAGGGGTTGTCCAAACCATAGCTTCTCTGTGACAGTTGATCTTTCAGCAGAGAGAACGTGGATCTTGTATCAATTTACGCCCCTTCATTAATCACCTTCTCTGACAGCTGTTTGGGTTTTGGCCTCCAACAGTCTTCTCTCCTGGAAGTAGTAATTTTCCATCATATTCTTTATATTTTTTTCTTTCTATGAGGTATTACTGCGCTTTGGCCCAGTTATCAGCCTGCCGTTTGTTTTCGGTGTTCCCTAATTACTCCCGCACCTCCTAGTCGACCTTGTGCGGGTTAAAGGTCGCCCAGAAGTCTGATTACACGCGCTGCTACACCTGCAGCTCCACGCACAAACAGCCATCTAATTAGCCCTGTGCACATAATGTTTCATTTCACATCTGTCACAGCATTTAATATCTCTGCCAAGACATGGCCTTCAGACACGCCCTCAAGAGGAAGTAACATGTTGATAGCCTAGCCTTAGAGTAGATTACTGCGTGTGTGTGTCCCTTGTGAGATGAATTGAAACAGTAGAATAAGATGTACACTGCAGTATCTGCTACAGCAGGAATATTAGAACAGGCTAACACCATCCATCCATCCATCCATCCATCTTCATCCGCTTATCCGGAGTCGGGTCGCGGGGGCAGCAGCTTCAGCAAGG
>JAODTR010030433.1:0-20000 GCA_025399935.1 Amblyopsis rosae | reverse complement strand
GTCTAGCAAGACGTGTAGGGGAGTGTGGGTCAGAGAGAAGGGACCTGAGCTGAATCACAGCTGCATTTCACTTTAAAAATCACTCATTTTGTGGTTGGCAAGAGGGAAATCCCCTAGGGATGACTATGATTAATACGGGACATTGGTACTAACTAGCTATCGAACTGTATGGGATCTGGTGCAGGGACTGAAAAGGGCACTGCTCAGCAGTGAAGAATGAATTTACAGCAATGCCAATAGAGCAGTGATTATCAAATGTTACTACTAAAACACATCACTTAATACATGCAAGTCAAAGCAGTGATTTCTTAGGAACAAGCTCCATAAGCAGGCATGTGAGAGAGGTATCACATAACCACTAATGGGCTTTCCATAGCCAGCAAAAACAGGGACACATGAATAAATATGACTACTCATTGCATCCAGTCTCATAGCAACAATTATAAATGAACGCTAGATTGCTTAATGGTTTTGATTTGAAGAGTGCCTGTCATTGTGCCCTAGCTGGGGATTTTGAGAACTTTTGATTACTGACTGGGCTCATTTGTGTGCAACGGTGCCTGACAGTTTTATTGTGTTAATTAGACCATGGGTGAATTAACTTTGAGAGATAGAAAGTGTTTCCTCCAAGAT
Source organism: Amblyopsis rosae (assembly GCA_025399935.1). Lineage (NCBI taxonomy): Eukaryota > Metazoa > Chordata > Actinopteri > Percopsiformes > Amblyopsidae > Amblyopsis > Amblyopsis rosae. The sequence goes on along the minus strand of JAODTR010030433.1, from coordinate 19,367 downwards.
CCCAACTTTGGGTTGTGCACACCTCATGTACACAAACACCTGTCAATCAGCAGCACTGAAAAGCAGTACTGATACTATAAGTCTAAGGATTATTATTGACTAATTGGGAATGAGTCCAAGATACTGTTGTAAACAAAATGGGCTAGCAGTACAAGATTTCACATAACTATGTTGGATGAATAACTAAACGCAATTTACTGGCAAACAATTACACAATGAATTGCTCCTATAAAAACAGTTTGGCGTGTGATCAAAACAAATAAAAGAAGAGTGTTCCTTTTAAATAGCTTGGGATTTTGTGACAGAAGCCAGGGACTCCTGTGGTTCCTAGTGTGGCCTGATGGAAAGACAAAGCTTGGCAGCGGGGCGTCATCACCATCGGTGTATGAATGTGTGTGTAAACAGGTAGATGTGAGGCAATACTGTACAGCGCTTTGAGTGGCTGGAAGGTTGGAAAAGTGCTACATACAGTAAATGCAGTCCATTTACCATTTTGGTGAATATTAGTGCTGGCCTCTTGCTGTACAAGAGCAAGTATTTGAAGACTACACACCTTGGTAGATAGATGCAAAAATAAAATGTATACACAGGAGAACCATTGGCGTTTATTTTCTCATCGTACAAAAATGTTTATCTCTGGTGTCACCGTATCGTCAGTTATTAACTAATGACATGTAAAACATTTTTAGTTTTTAGAGAAACACAATGATATAGCCTACTAGTACTGTATTCACAGACAGCTCTCTACATACAATGTGGAAGCCTAACAGCCGGTGACCTTGTTACAATAGTACAGTGTCTGGCTTCACCCACTGAGTCATAGATTACCTCATCAATGAGTGTAATAGTGTGCAATGCTATGGGTGGTGATTCACAGTCCATTAATTTTATTTAGGCTACAAACAGACAATGTGCAATGTGGTTTTGGCATATAACAATGCCTAGCAACAAGTTTAATGGAAAAATGCCAGAATGACATAACATGTTTTATAGTATTAGGCCTAGCAATTTGATAACAAAGATGCAGTCATATTTTCTACCTTTTAAGAAGGTGTTACTAAAAGCGCCAAGCAGTGGCCTTCAGGTGTATATAATGTGCTAACATATTTAGGTGAAACTAGTGTTACTGCCCTTAAGTCAGCACAGTAACTGAATCAGAACTGCAAAAGGAACACACTTCCTGTTTCTGCTAAACATGACGTAATCGAATTCAGGCCACAGTAGTATTACATTAACGTTATACTTCTACTTTAAACACGTACCGGTACAGGCATAATATAAGGTAACATTGTCAGAGTATCTCTGGGCATATGGTGAAAATGATACCACAAGCCAGAAATAATACAGAGAACAATGTTGCACAGGTGCATTTTACATTAATTTCTAAATACAGTAACCGACTTGTTGTGATACCATAACATTTCACTGTTAGATTCTGAACGACAGCGTTTCACAGCAAAGTAAGGTAGAGTAAGGTCATCTTTTAATGACAAAGAGTACGGTACCCATAGCAGTCTGTGTAGCCCAAAGTTACACATACTACGTATTACATCCTTTTATAAGATCAAGATCGGCACTATGTGTTGTATAATAGCGGTTGTCATAATGTCTGATACAACTACAGTATGATGTGCGTGGAACAGTTAGCCTAACTAGCCGGTTACCGACACGTGATGCCTTTCAGATCTCGATGTATGATTTTTTTAGCTACGGGACCGTAGTAGCGGCGTATCACTAATCAATAAATGCGCACCCATGCCATAATCCCTCGTTCTGCTATACTGTATATAATTGCACTATCAAGCTAAATCGCATTTATGAAACACCAGCAAACTAATTACCAGCCAGCTTTATGTCTGTCAGCGTAGCCTCCTTGCAAAATACCTCTCCTTTCTTCATTCCACGTTAGCTAGCCCATGTTAGCCTACATCTACTCTGGTTGTTAACAGCCCCATGGTAACAAAGCAACATTTCTACAATAATTTTTAAACCATAATTATCAACCGAGAATTACTTACTATTGTCTTAATATTTCCAGAGTGTGTAAAAGATCATCATTTTCTTTCCATTCACCCTATAATGGAGCGATGCCGTTCAGCTACACAACCACGCTTAGAAGAAAAGATTTGTAGAACACGCCCTTGACAATAAGGATTGGAGTCCACGTTTTTGTTCAAATGGGCATTGGGCAATGCAACGATTGGACTGTTCCTGCCATCGAACTCATCGAAAGCAAATTTGATTGGTTCAATTATCAGCGTTTGACAAAATGTCATTTTATTTCATTTGTATTATTTTGGCCACCATGGGAATGCTATTGTCATTCAAATAAAAAGAACCGCTGATAACAAAACGAAAAAAAGTATTATTGATAGATTTAATCCAAGATGGTGTTACCTTACAATAACATATTTTTGTTGCTAGTGACACTATATGACTTTCTACCAGTAGATGTCACACTAATCGGACCATCTCTAATCAAAACACTATTTCCACAAGTATGAGGGCACCCCCCCGAATCATTGAATTCAGGTGTTCCAATCAATTCCATGGCCACATGTGTATAAAATCAAGCACCTAGGCATGCAGACTGCTTCTACAGACATTTGTGAAAGAATGGGTTGCTCTCAGGAGGTCACTGAATTCAAGTGTGGTTCTGTTATAGGTTGCCACCTGTGAAATACGTCCATTTGTGAAATTTCCTCACTATTAAATATTCCATGGTCAACTGTTAGTGGTATGTGCACGCATGCATGTGCATATAGTCTCAAAACTGTTGGCAATATAGTGTATGTTTGGTGGGCCACACACACACACAAACACACATGTACGCACCGTGGCTGGCCTAAATATGAAACCCTAACCCTAACCCTAAATATTAAAACGAAGAACCAAGTTTGATGAGCACCATTTACAACACACACAGAGAGAGTGTGATTTGACACATTTATAAATTATGAATAATAGGAAAAGTATTGTGACAATGCTGTTATTATACAGGTTTATATAGTGATTTACTCATTTGTGATATCATTTACTTTCTCAAGATGTTCAATGGCCAGCCAACTAAATAATGTTTTCAATGTAGTATAGGCTAATAGTGGTTCTGTACCCCCTTTCAATTATTTTCCAAGTACCCCTTTACCAGAGGTGCGTTTAGAATTGGCGAACATAGCGAAAGTTCACGAACTTATTCAAACAGTGTACCAGTCGATTTTTAACGGATATGACGTGTAGATTGTCTGACCATAAAATCCAGATTTATTTATTATTTGTCAATATTAACATTATTTAAGTGTCTCTTCACAGAGCAGTCTTATTTCGTTTACATCTCAAAAACACAATGTAGGTGCAGTTACACTTTAGTATAGGACTACTGAATACAAATGGTTGCGTCAAGCCTGCATATAACACAATATTATGTATTATTAAACGTGTACATTTTTATATATCAATGGCTACAGTAGAAAATATGTTTTTGGCCATAGGGCTATATAGAAGTTGAAAATATAATTGGGCTACATTTGTTCATAGAAAATTATCAGATACCTCCATTACCTTCAATTCTCCCATTTGATAAACATTGAAACAGCAGATACATGACAGAATAGTTTATGGGAACATCTATACACTATTTTTCATTTGTCCATTTTCATATTTTGCTGGAAAATATTAGAATGAAAAGACAAATATGTGTAAGAACCCATATTAATTAGTATAGCAACTTAACATTTCAACCTTTAATACGGTTGTCTTTCCTGATGAAGTAACTCTCTGTTCACTGATGTGAGGTTACTCACTGCTTTTGGAGCTATAGACACAGCTTGTAGTGGTGGGTGGTGGCGAGTCTGAGTCCACAGAGGCTGTATCATCATCCTGGGTGCAGCCTGCCTGGATGGCCCGCAGATAGCTATGGCTACGGGACCGGAAGCATGTAGGCGCCGGCAGATCTAAGGCCTCCACTGACTGGGACTCCCCCTCACAGTATGTTACTGGGCGCCCACAACCCTGGCTGCAAACCTAAAGAGCATGACACACTGGCGACTAAGAAATGCCCATTCACAACAGGGCTGGACATTAGGGCCAGGGAGATTAGGGCCAGTTTAGGGTAACATTGCAAGTTGAAGAATACTGGCCCCACTGAAACATTCAGTACAATAAAACAATCGGGATGCTGAGCGTTTTTGTCCTGGTGTACTGTAAAATGCTTTAACATTTGGAATACATGTTCAAAATATTCAAATACTACAACCAACATTTAAAACTCTATTTAAAGAAAATCTATTAATGTAAAATATATATTTTACTTTAATATTCTACCTCACAGCACAGTACGGTACTTATGGCTATGCCTTGTGAGTACAGAGTGATAGTAAAACTTATATGAAATGTTTAATCAGCAGTCAAGGCTCAAAATAAAAACATATTTTACATGTCTTAGCTGTGTACAGTGTCCAGGAGTTCTATATTTGTGCTGCAGTTCCCTTTTCACACTGAGATTATATATCCATGAATATGCTGATACAATCAGATAATACACTCTTTTTCACAAAGGTTAAACAGCACCATATATATAGTAAAAATGAAATGAACAAAAATAATAAACCATTTTATAATTAAATAATGTTAGTGGCTATGGAGTTTTTAATATTAATGTGTATTCTGAGCAGAAAACACTTTCTTTTAGATGTTATTGTTAATCTGGAACCTGATTTATTCCAGTTGTTTTACTTTTGTTTACAATTGATGCACATGCATAAATTGTCAATGCACAAATAACCATTTCTATCTTGATTTCTAGAATATTTAATATCTGAAATATATACAGTATATATACTATATATATATATATATATATATATAGTATATATACACACACATATACTGTATATATATACTGTAAATCAACTGTGGAAATGTGATGAAATGTTGATTGTGACACAATATCCTGAGTAGAAAAGAAGAGGTGAAGGAAATAACTAATCCTTGTATGCGAGAAGGAATTTGACAAACCACAATATAACTATGGGATGAGCAGTCATACCTGAGCACCAATGCCTCTTCCCAGTGTGCCAAAGCCTTGGTTGAAGTCATTGTTCCACTGTCGTGAAGAAGGTTCCACTGGGCTCACCAGGCAGTCTAGGTTGTCTAGGCTCCGGTTTGTGGACAACTCTTTCAAAGAAGGTAGGGAGCTGCGGAAGAAAGAGTTAGAAACAACCACTCAGAAGGCAGAAGCTGGGAGGCAGAGGAACCTATGGATGCTTTGCGTCACACTCAAAAGCTCTACCTCCGGTACTTTCAGGTTAAATACCGGAGATGATTATGAGTGGCGTGCGTGGATAGCGGGGAGTGCTGGGGTTCAAAACAGCAGCACAGAGGAAACAGAACATTATCACTGCGTTGAAAACAAAAGAGTAATCTAAATGTGTTTACCTGATTATAACTTGTATGTTATCTCTGTTCTGAGCACCTGCTATTAGTGTACAGTAGATGTGTGACCATTGTACAGGCTGTGGCGTATGAGCAATGGAAAAGTAGTGAATCACAACAACAGCCACAACAACATAAAAAGGGTAGGAAGAAACAGGCTACTATTGCACTACCTGCAGCATACCAGATGGGGGCAGAAGCAGTGGGGTAAAACATTAGGGAGAGAGAAATAAAAACGTTGGTGTTGATTATAGGGTATATACAGCATGTAGGGTTGGCGGTGTTTGGGCAGGTGGTGGTGGTGGGTGTGGGGAGGGAGGTCCACACTTAATATCTCTAGATGACACTGACCTCAGATGCTGCATAGAGCATGCACTTTGTAGTGGTGACCAGACATTATCCTTCCGCATGAGAGCGTCGCAACAAGGCCTGCGTGCGTGGATGTAAGGAATAAAACACACGGCTAAATATTTCACCTCCTTTTTGCCGGACTGCGTGTAGCGGGACCGGCCAATATGAGCAAATGCTGCTTTGTGACATTTTTCTGACTGACCTTGTTGAAAGAGCGCCATGCAGTACAATCTAGAGTAGGTGGTAGTAATGCACCATGTAGACAGTAATGCACCAATAGCGTCGTTGGATCTTCTGTGGAGTTTCACGGAGGAACCTTGCATATGTGTATTGGCCTATGGTGTTGGCTCACGCCCGTGGCCAGCTACGCTAGGCTTACCTAGATGTCGTTTGTTTTGTATGATGTATGATCATGTATACTTTAAGCGTGTTACAGTAAACGAAGAACCCATTGTGTAGATGAATGTATAAATATTTCCTGTGGGTCTGGTAAATGTAAATGTTTCATTTCCCCTGGTAAATCTATATAAACCTTTATATCTCCTGGTGTTAATTGTCAATATTCATCCATCATATGGTATAGGTAAATCAACCACTATACGCGTGCTAACGCTAAATCCTTATCCATCTACAGTATTATATATAACATCTAAACCTGACCATATCTAGTAGAATTATTACATAACCACAACCATTTTCCTATCATTAGTTCATTAAATATGTAATGCTCCAAGTAGGCTACTGTACTTTGCTTTTCCTGGCTGGGTAATGCTACACAACATAACAAGATGCTGCCACCTGGTGACAACCTTTGGAGACATATTCAATAGGTCTGGATACCACTTAAAAAGAAATATGAATTATAGTCCTGTACTGTTCCATAATACAGTCGGTCAGAAAATGTAATTATGAATGAATTATGAAAAAAATGAAGGAATATATAACATTCCACTCTCATATTAGCCTGACTCACTTGCGTGGAAGAAGGGGCGCTTGTTGTTCACTCAGGGAGTGCTGGGTGGCCTTCAGGTAGCTCTGGCGGCGAGCGGCGCTCTTGGGGGAGGGCTTGGGGCTGCCCTCGGAGTCCTCGCTGTCTTCCAGGTCTCCCATGGCTTTCACGTAGCTGCCGCTGCGCATCCTGCGGCAGGGGATGTGCGCTCCCCCAGCCCCAGCCCCAGCCCGGCCAGGGCCCACTGGGCCCGTCCAGTCCCCCATGGGAACCTGCATGGTGAGCACATGTATCTGTGAGGCTCTTCTATTTTCTATTGTATGACTGAATGTGGTATGTGGTATATAAAATAAACAACACACACATACACACATGCACAAACTAACACTTGATCCACCTGGTACAAAGACACAGTGCAACATGCATTATGGAACGCTCTCCTACCTGGAGGTATTGCTGTGCCAGGTCCTGGTGGCATGACTTTGATTTGAGCAGTGTCCTGTTGACTGTAGCCGAGCCCTTCTGTAGCACCTGCCTGGCCTGGCTGAGTGTGAGCGTGGACCAGGAGCCTCTCTTCACCAGTGTGGCCTCCTTGCCCGCCCTGCCCGCGCGCTCCTCTTCCTTGGACGCCACCTGCGTCGTCGGGCACGCCAGAAACTTGAGGTCGCTGCTGCTTTTGGAGGTCTTGAATGTGTGCGCAGCGATGGTGTTGTAGCCCTGTGGGATGTGTCTGACAGCGGCCTGGCTGTCCGACACCGCCCTCCCGAGGGTCATCATGGTCAGGGGGTTGCGGTAACCGACGACGACGTTGCTCGCGTCGGGGGCACAATCGGCGTCCAGGGTGTCGTCGGAGCTCCAGAGCCCCAGCGCGTTGGGCCTGGATCTGGCCTTGGGCCCCTCCGTCTTGGCCCTGTCCTTGCTTTTGCTCCTGCGCGAGGACCTGCCCCGGTCCTCGCTGGCCTCGGTGCCGGCGGAGCGCCCGTTGACGCTGCCCTTCATGGCCGAGTTCTCCACCGACTGGGACTTGGCGAAGAGCTTCTGTACGGAGTGCATGAGGTGGCGGATGCGCCCGGGGCTCTCGCTGCGCTGCTTGGACACGCGCCCCCGGTGGAACTGCAGCGTGCTGAAGCCGTCGCGCTGCAGCGGCAGGTGCCGCTCCAGCTGGTCCAAGATACTGGATGGCAGTCGGTTCATTTTGGCCGCAGCCGCAGTGGAGATGGTGGCCGATCCGCTGGTGATCATCGGGGCTCCACTCAGACCCAGGCCCAGGGACATGGAGGTAGACAGGTTCCGGCTGCCCCCGCCCGGGATATAGGCCTGGGAGTACTCGGCCTGATCTGCCTGGGAGCTGTAGTGGAGGCGGGGGAAGGTGCTGCTGTTGGACATCTGACTGCAGGGCAGCAGACAGTCCGGGGGCAGCGGTGTGGGGCTGGTCGGGGGGAATTGGTGGAGATGGGGGTCCATGGTGCCGTAGTGGTTGATGGTGGGGCTCAGCAGGAAGCCGTGAGGGTCAGAGCCCATGGCACAGAGAGGCTTCTGGGAGCCTACGGCCGGCTCACAGGAGTCAGACAAGTGGCGGCTACGGTTGGCTCCCAACCCTTTCATGGTGGATGAGCAGCTGCAGCTGGCCTCACAGCATGCCTCTGTTACTCAGTGTGGGTCCACAGAGCGGCAGGGCCCTTCCTGCAACATACACAGAGCAGAGGACGTGTCTGTCACTCAGTGTGGGTCCACAGAGTGGCAGGGCCCTTTCTGAAACATACACAGAGCAGAGGACGTGTCTGCATTAACTGTGAGAGAGGATAAGGATGATGGGACATTATTAGCACTTAGATTATTCAACTACTTCTTGTAAAGAAACATACGTATACAATATATACAAGCAGCATCTTCCACGGGGGATTGTTGTAATGTTAAATTCATCGAAAAGGAATTCATCAAAATGTTGAGTGTAATGGCTTTAAAATGCTGATCTGTTAAAAGTTTTAATTAATATTCTAAACCAACTGCATAATATATGCCAGTCTTTGAGACATCTGTAATGGATGCCCAATATTTTCCACCACAGTTTAAACACAGTATAAAAAGCACTTAAGTTAATGAACACAACACTGCACTAGAGAGCCAAGCACTTCTCTAGTGCAGCTATTTAACTCAAAAAAGGCACATGCTAATGCTAATAGACACATGCTAATGATAAGGTTAATGTTGCACCACCCCCCACACCCCTCCCACAATGAATTACAAACCACTAGGTGGAGCACCAGCTGCCCATGATAGTCATGATGGGTATCATGAAGGAATGAATATACAATAGAAGACATTCAGGTTCTGTCTTACTGCATAATATAATGAGATATAGATAAAGGCCAAGCCTCTTATTAGTTTGTATTACATGTAATTATTACATTTATGACACAGTGCAGTATAATCTGTTCATAATATCTAGAAACTAGCGAAAGATAACAAACTATGACGTCATGATATAGCCTGGAGCTGACTAATGCAAAGAAGTAATGTTAATAAGTAATAATAATAACGTTTTCATTTTAAGTGCTGTTTGGTGAAAGTTGAAGGTACCTGAGATACATTCTTACTTTTTCATGTTCACTCATGGTGTAATTACTAATTTCCAGCTATGGTAAAGGTTTCTTCTTAATTTTTACATTGTTCAGGGAAAGGGAATATTAGTGGCTAGGAACAAATTATTCTTCTGTCTAGTAGCCTGCATGGGAGAATATTCCATCCTCCTACTGAGAAGCAGTGAGTCAACAACTGCTATGAGAAGCTGGTTAAAGGGACATTTCTTGCATGAGTTTGACAGGAGCACTCAGGTGGGCGGGGTTCGCTCCATAGTTTTAGCCCATCAGCATTGTGGTTTATTCAAGAGATATTCAAACTCTATGGGGCTATAATGCTTTTGGGGAGTGCCTCTTCAATTGTTACACCTGTACATTACACTGTAATGCCTCTGTGACAAGGTTAAACATTGCACACCAGGGCAGGGTGTTCTGATGTTGGCTGACATCTTCTCTCCAATAGCATTGCAGGAAGGCTGCAAAAACGCATAATAAACAGCACAGAAATCCAGACCGCATTACACTGACTCCAACAGATGATGTCTTTATCGCTGCCGAGTGACTCACAGATCAGTCAATGGCAGGATCCTTCTCCTGCAGCAGGAATAAAATCCTGCCTGGAAGCTCAATACAGAATTTGCAGCACTGCAAATGCGCACCACAAAGGCACACGCATACACAGGCGCGCACGCACACACACACACACACACTTAATTTTGTTGGATGCTGTTCGTCACATCTGTCTGACCTCCCATACTCATTCTCTACTGAATGAGAGCCGCCACTTATCTGAGTCAATGTCACTGAACAAGCACAGTAGCACGCAGACGGTTAACGGTAATACATCTGCTCACATACTGTAGGCAGCAATGGCAGACTGACAGATACACACACGTACACATCATCAAACAAACTGTCGGGGTTCCAATGGCGAGGCTGGAATGGTGTTAATAGTCAGTAGAGGTCTATTAAAGCTTTAGTCTGTTTGCATGTTTATTTGTATTATGTTAACTCTGTCCAACAGACTCCACATAATACCAAGTGTTAAGTTGTTAAGCACATCGCAAGGGGACAGAACATAATGTACAGTACAGCCGGTAAACGTTCCTCCAGAACAGAGAATGAAGTACAGTCACAGCCCTGTGAGTTGTAATCCCAACTCCTCCTCTATTGGCTTTCATAGCCGGTACAGCAGGAGTTAGTTTGTGTGTGTGTGCATGTGATGTGCAAGAGATGCTGGTATTTAGTGCGACATAGTGGACAAGATCTTATGTACTTTAAAGTGTAACATTGTGAAAATGGTCTCCTACTGTGGTAAAGAGAACCTAGCACATTAAATGGGGAGGAACACCATGTTCACTAGTATAGTACCGTATGTGTGCATGTGTCTGTACTGTATGTAATGTTAAAAGATGAATCCGTCAGTTCTTAGGTAGGCGTAGGTAGGCCCTGGGTCACTTGGAGGGTGAAATCCTTGGTTGACGGGTGAGAGGAAGGGGTATCACAATAAAACATGCAAAATGAGATTGGATGACTACAATTTGTTTTGGCTGAGAGCCCAGGCGGTGAGACACATTACACTGCCAGTGGTCAAGGTCCTACTGTGAGGCTCATTCTAAAATGGTGGGCAAGCCAAGGCCATATGCACATATACTGTATAAACAATAGGCCTCATTCAAAGGGAAAACAGGATCTACACTACAAAAGCCACCTTTAGTCACCCAAGAAAAGTATGTTAATTAAATGCCATTTATTTTGGCAGTGAGTGTTTATTTGCTTGTTATCACTGGATGAAATACAATCAGATTCAGAAAAGGAGGTGTAAAACAACACCCTTTTATCCTAATATATGCTAATGCAATCTGAGAAACAAATGTATCTCACTACAAAACCGTTCATATAGGTAACTGAATATACCACATTTCACTTCATTTGCGTTGCAAACTTTCAAGAGGTCTGCGTTAAAACTTCTGACTTAACCTTGGAGGCGACCCTATCACTCACATGGCAGGCTAAACGATTTGGCTAGCCTATAGACTCCTGCGTTTGACCTGAAGCCAGGCCTATAACATCAAGTAGATCGCCAAACAAGGTGGCGATGTCACACAACACAATGCTGGAGCACAGTTAGCTCCACACAGGCCATGTCTGTTAACACGCAGAGCCAGAGGCTGCCTAAAAAAAATCCCATTGGGGGACAAAGCAAGACTATAATAAATGTCCTCCGTAGCTGTGCATTTCCACTTCAGCCGCCAGCGATGAGCACGGGGTGGTTGGGGTGGTGGAGTGAGGACGGAGGGATGGTGAAAGAGAGAAGTATCGATTCAAGCCTCAGTCCTTGTTCTCGAGGTGAATATACAGCAAGGCCTATTGGCTTTACAGGTCTCCATTAATAACCACTTTTTTCCACTTCCCTCTCTTGTCGTCTGCCCTCAATCAAACGTCGGCCTGTGAATTATACCTACAACACACTGACTGCCTGACTAATGCACCTGTGATGTCCACTTTTATAAGCCATTCATTTCTGTTTTTATCGCTCATCTGCTCATCGCACCTTTACTAAATATTTTCCAGATATTGTATGTTTCAGTCACAATGTAATAGCTGCTTCCTGCAGTGAAGGCAAAAAGAAGGTCAATAAAAAGTAACAAGCAGTTGTATCTAGCTCATTTGTATTTATGTTTGTTACTTAGACACGCCCTGAAACTAGCAATGACTACACCTGCTGCCTCAGTTTCGAGGCAAATCCTACATGATTGGCTAAGATGCTGTCTAAGATGCTGACATGCCAGACAAATTGTTAGTCACAGCTCCATCTGGGGAGCTGTCCACATAATCTATTTGTAAATGGCATAAACTTTCAAAAAATACTTGGCATTTGATTGGATGAACCATTTGGTCGTTTCCGCTGTCAGCAAACCTAAACCACGGCGCGCACCTAAACCACACCCGTAGCTATCAATACGACGCTGATTGGTAAGTTCAGTTGCTACTCGGACACATTCAAAATGATTTTTCGGTTTTCCAGACTGATTCTCATGGCGAAATTAAACTAAAGCTTGTGAGATCAGGATGGTCTCGCAAGGCTAAAGATGCCGGGCTTTCCAGGGGAATTGTGTACGTCATGTCATGCAAGCATTTCTACCACCTCCAAACCATAAAGATCCTACCTTGTCATTTACTTTAGAAGATGTCATTGTCAGAAGGCTGAAACCATTGAAATATTCAGAGCTAGTATTTTGCTTTTCCAAATTGTCAGTGTTTTTTCCATTAAAGTGGCCCCAATGCAACACTCTGTCTCGATCACTACAGCACGCGCTCAAGTATGATTAGAGAATGAGGTTCCAGTTTTCTCTGGGTAATTTGCTGTAACATCTGCATTGTACCGTCGCTGGTTCTTTTCATCTTTTGAAATATTTGCTATTTAGTCAAATGTTTTCAGTGCTTTTCTGTAGCAGAAATAATCTTATGGGAATTCTGTAGCAAATTGTCTCCAGATGTAGGATACAGTTTAACAAGTGTTTTAGAACATTTGTGTCCATTAATTAAAAGAACATCAAATTGATCAGAAATACAGGGTTTTACACAAAGCTTTGAAAACCACTGCAAATAGAGACATTCATATTTCCGGGGCTAAAAGAAAATAATAATAATAATTTGTCTTATGAGATGTCCAAGTGATAACCTTAGATATAATAATTAAGATGTGTGTAAATCTCAAGCATAAATTGCATAATTTCCCATGACCATCACAGCCAAGATATGCAGCTCACCTCATCATCATTATGTTATATAGCACCAAATACAGTAGCAGAAGAAGCATTGATTGCATACAATGTTGACAGCTGCAAATTACTCTTCATGACAGTAGCTGCATTTACATGGACCCTATTATTCCTATTGGAATCAGGTTAAACGCCCACCCTGAAAGAAAATGCTCCACTTCCGCATGGGACTTTAGTTTGGAAAAAATATGTAGGCTATGGCAGTCAACAACGAGAATAAAATTTTTTTTTAGATCCCGTTTGACATGTGACACGGAGAACACATATGATGTTTGTCAATTTAAAGATAATTGTTCAAGTGAAGAACATTGCAGATTGTTGTGAAACTATAAAGGTAACTTTAGTTTTGTGTGTAACTGCTCAGTGAACTACAGCTTTCGTCTCGCACAATACACGTCACCAAAACAATGCTTTCTTAGGCTCTCTATAAACACCACGATCAGAAGAGAAACGGCAAACCCGATCAAAATTTCATTCCGGAGCAAGAAGAAGAATTCTACCATGTAAATGGTTAAATTAGATATCTTCCTGCTGCGCATGCCCCGTCTTACGTTTTGTGTGATGCCAGTAAACTATTCTGCGCAACCACTGAACCACAATACAATATACAATAATACGTATAATACAATGGATGTATTATATGGTAAAAAGTCTGGACAATCAGAAGGAGTTATCACACACTATTGGTTAGTGTCTGCCAGGAAGCTGAGCATTTAGAAAACTGTCGGCGATTGGGTCCCATAGGCATGGGCGTATATACTATATAAAATAATATATAAATGGAATACTTTGGTTTTTGCTCACATTGTTCATGCAAACAAAACTTTAATTTCTCTCAAATAAATGTGTGCAATAATGCTCTTGTGCAATAATAATGCTGTATACGTACATAGCATAAGGATATGCAACAACTGTCAGGTGGATGAATTATCTTGGCAAAGGTGAAGCACTCACTCACATGGATTTTAACACATTTGTGAACACAATATGAGAGAAAGCAAATGTTTTACTTAAAATGGGAGCAATAACAGTGTGTTTATATATTTTTTTCAATATAGAATACACACTTTTTTGCCCCATCCTGGAAAACAATAAAAGCAGATCAGACTGTTATCAAGATAATCTAATGTCTGTCAAAGCCACTTAAATGCTTTCTGCATGTCTAACCCATTGGGATTAATTCTGTGTGGATTAAATATGTCGATTGTGGTCTGGGTCTGACATTTCCTTTCTCGTGTTAGCTCACCCCAAGCCTGAGATTGGACTGCCTCCAATATGCAGAGACAATGACCTTTCTAGTCTTTTTTGATGAACTCAAGCTGCTTCAGTTCATCTAAAGAGACCAGACAGGTCACTGTCATGCAAACAACAAAGAAAATAAGGCCAACATGCAATAGCTTCCTAGAACAGTTCAATTAATTTGATGTAATATGTTGCCATGGAATGTGTGAACATTCAGAGCCAAAATGGCATGTAAAAGTCCCTGGTCTTTACTGTAGGTATGCCATCCTATTCCCATAAACCAGCACAGCTTTGTCCAGTCAAGGGTGTCACAGTAAGTGGATTTCTCAGAGATAACCCCATGTAAATCCTACTGTATGTGAGCCTAGATCAAGGACAGCTACAGGACAGATGTCCACAGTTACTGGAATTGGCCCTGCAGGAAACACAAGATGACATTTATACGGTGCTTTGCCTTGCGTAGTGTAAACGGATTAGTGCAGCCAACATTACCAGTGTGGGTGTTCTGACAGAGCAATTGAGTGGTCAGGCCGAGGTCAAAACAAGGTTAAAGGACAGGCATGCTCGAAGTGGTGCTTTAATGTAAGCTGTTTAGAGAGGTTTTCATTATATATTATACTATACTAACCCTACCATTATAATTAAACATGTCAAGTATCAAATATTAGTTTGAATAATTTGACTGATTAAACTTTTATATAAATAAATATGTTTGCATTTTCATATACAGTGTTTTATACATTGTTTGATATAACAATAATGACATATATGGACATAATATGACACCTATCATAATCTGATATACTGTAGGTACTGTATAAATTAATGGCAGCGTGAAAACTATACCCAATCGTACACAATTTCATAGAGTAGTCAAAGAACTAACACAGAAATGAGTCAGATGCGATTGTATGAGTTTTTAACAACAATGATGACAATAGCTATACCTCATTATTTCACACTGCAGTGTTCCAAGTCTAGACATTAGGCTTAAATAATACTTCATTCATTTAATGTAAAAATAGAAAAGTATGTGAGGGAAGTCAAGAAGCATTCAAACACAGCGAAAGGCCATATAGATGCCAGTTTTAATGTAGCACACCAAGCACGATGGAAGCACTCAACATTATGGTTATAACATCTGTCTGTGGGTGTAGAGGCAACACTCTCTTGTAGCAGCCAGAGAATTGGGTTTACAGCACATTGTCCTCCAGCTCATTCAAGTGAAAGAATGTTTGACTCAGTATAAGCAAGGTTATAATGTTATATTGAGCCCGACTGATTTCAGATGTGTATGTCTTGTCAATGTTTGTGAGTAGAAATTGTCCAATTATAGCATGGATGTCAATATATATCAATACGTCAGTACTGTATGTTTCATGGGCCTACAGACTACGTTTGATGTGCCAATACCAGCAAGATAACAGCAAGAACAACATTGAGAACAGTGAAAGACACATTAGCAACAGCATTGGGATAGTTGATTCCTTGTGTGACTCCACGTCACACATGCTGTAAATGCCAAACTCTGCTTGACTCCTCTCCTTTACCGGCTGTGTATATTCAGAAATCCTAAATTGCTTGGTAAGGCCAGGTTAAAAGCAGGAGCGTCTATCTACTGTATAAGAGGTTTTGGAAATGAAAGAGAATAGAGTAGATAAATTAAACGATAAGGATTTGTATTTTTATCAATGTCCCTGGGAAAACATTTAGATGTTGAGGAGGAGGCTGAGAGCTAGCAGGCAGCCAAGGTGTTAGGCACGAGTGCTAACGACAGCAGATCCCCAGTGAAACACAGGGATGACAGTACAACAGCCTTCTGGAACAGTCCAGTCCCCTTTGCCTCACCTGGCCATGGGGGCCGACCACGGGGGCCGACCACGCAGCCATGCGGTCTGGGGGGCTATAGCTTTCAAAGCTAACCATGTCTCGCTGTACAGGAGCGAGACATGGCCCCTGTGGGACTGTACATAATACTGTCAGACAGAGCGCTGAGCTAGCCCACTCCTCCGGGGATCCATGTCATTCCAGATTGCTGCTATAGGCTCCGATTCAGAGCGGTTTTGCTGCAGCTGGGTGTGTGGGCCACAGCGTAGCAGCTCTTTCTATTCTGAAGTACAGCTTGTGCTACAGCACTGAGCTGTCTTCCTGGGCTCACTTTAGCAAGAGCCTTACACAATTCTACTGTTATGGGAACAATATTGGAACACAAGGTTATCACATTTTGTGACTGCAGCATCAATGTGTGACTACAGTATGAATAATTTGCTAGGCAACAACAATTGCCTGTTAGTTTTGATAAAATATTGATATGATACACATTCTTACCTCGCTGAGAAGATGTCTGAAAATGATTACTGTTTAAATCCCTGTTGGACATATGCTGGGCCACTGACTCACTTCTAATGAGTCGATATGCATTTTTATTTTAGGTTGAGAATGACGCAGCCAACATTGTGACAAGCAGATACATGTTAATCCCAAGGAAAGAGCAGAATTTCATTCAAATGTTATCCATACATCTGATTCCTTAGGGATCTCACCATATAGCATGTGAGCACCGTGTATCTTTTGATTCAATTACAAATACACAAAAAAAGCATTGAAAAGCTTGCCTGTTCATGATTTAATGTGTATATCGTCCTATAGTATATGACTATTAGGTGTATAGTAGGTGTTAATATTTAAGCATGTTGTATAATCCCCAATTCTATAGCCTTTGTGGGAATACGGAGTAAAGTGTGAATGTACATCTCAGATAAGTTTTGCAATACAATACAATGACAAACTCTCAGCTCGCATTAAGCTCCAGGGCAAATGTGAGCAAATAACGAAGCTCTGCATTGACAACAATGTTGTTGTATTGTTCACATAGGCTAAATAAATATCTCCAGAACATTACAAAAATACAAAGCTTTTATATTTTGTTAATCAATGGTGGCCTGCATTTTATTAGCGCTTTTCTAACCTTCTGGCCACTCAAACCATTACAAGATTGCCTCACAGTCATCCATTAGCACATACAGAATACACACACCAATGGCAGTGTCAGCCATGATAGGCATCATCCAACCACCAGGAGCAATTAAGGCTAGTTGTCTTGCTCAGGGACACCTCAACACTCAGCCAGGACAGGACAGGAGGCAGCAGGGTTCAAACCAGTGAATTTTTCATCTCCTGTCGCCCTTCTCTAACCACTGCACCATGAGGCTATGAATGGATGGAGACTACGCCTCACCATGCACTCCTCAAACACACCTGACAAGTACATATTTATCAACTATGTAGTAAACCATCATAACACCCCCCCCCCACACACACACACACACACTAACTGAAGTTCTGTTTGTTTATCTTCTATATCTACAGTATCTTTCGTGTTAGATGGAAGAAGATTGGAATTTAGGCTGAGATATTTGTTATTGATGTTTATGATGTGTTATTGATGCTGAACAGAATGAACAATAAATAGTGTAGGCCTACTATTGACAAATGTAATAATTGTAAGTCACTTTGGATAAAAGTGATGAATGCTAAATGCTGTAAAATGCATACAAGGGCATGAAAGAAAATGATGATAAATGACACTATGGTGTGGCCCTGTAACAACATGCTTGGTGTTAGCATAGGGGGCGTAGACACGTCCCGCTCCAGACCTCCTATTTGAAGTAGCACTACATCCACGGGTGGGGAGGTCTGCTGGAATGAGATGGAGCAGGCGGGCTCTAAACCTGTGACTGATGAACACGGAGAGGGCCGCAGCTCTGAGTGCCCTCCGCTGAAAGGACACTCGTTTACCAGATTGATGAGGCGCTTTATTACCTGCCACCTCTCTCTCTCTCTCCCTCTTTCTCTCCCTCTCTATTTCTCTCTCTCTCCCTCCCTCTCTCTCTCTCTCTCTATCTCCCTCCCTCTCTCTCCCTCCCTCTCTCCCTCTCCCTCTCCTGCTCTCTCTCCCTTTCTATCCCTCTCTCTCTCCTTCTTACAGCAGGCCTTGTGCTCACTGCTCTCTACCTCTCCCCCCCCCCCTCCCCCCCTCATGCACAGAGGCATCTTCTTCCAAATGCCCTGTGATTGCTTTACAGATCGCACATTTGAGTCACCAGCCCCCACCCCCATGCCAACCACCCACGGCACGATCAGCCACTCAGCCTTGTTCATCAGTGGACAGTCCAAGTCAGAGAAAACATGGCCAGCCAGACCTGGTATGTGCTGATACACCTTTAGATTACAATTTAGCCATCACAGTCGGGGCATGTTCCACCATTTGCAGTCAAACGCAGTGGCAACATTTCAATCAGAACGCCATCCAGTCTAGTGAGGTCAATATCTGACACAATACAGGCAAATGGAATCCAACCAGAAACAAACAAATAAATAAATAACTAAATAGATAAATAAATAAATAATTAGCCACTGGCCTCAAGCAAACAGAATCCTAGTCTCTGATGGATGCTAACAGATAAACGGTCAAATAAGCCATGACAAGCCATGTTTCTGTGATATGGGCCTGTTTGTGCACTCTCACGCCTTTCTCTGCAGCAATCCCAACAGCAATCAGCTGCTATGCAATGCATGTGTAAGGAACATACACACACACTGCTCACAGACATAGACTAGACACACAAGTGCACAAGGTACACAAACGCACAAACACACACACACACACACACACACACACACACACAAAGGCCAAAGATTTGTGTAGTATACAGTAAATGAAGAAACAAGGTGGCACACTGTACCATACTTTAAAATACGTGTGCAATTCCCCAGAAGACAGAACAGCATGTCTGCAGGGAACTTTACAGTCCAAATTATGGAGCTCAGTGCTTCAAAGGGCCCACAACACGACCCTTTACAGGGGCTGAGGGCAATGCTTTTAGGTAATGAGAGAGTACAGATTGTCCCTGAAGCAACTCAGAATAACACGGAATACATGGATCACCTATGGTCTCCGGGAACCATCACCTTATCGTGGTGGAGAGGTTTGTGTGTCCCTATGATCCTGAGAGCTGTGTTGTCTGGAGC
>JAODTR010030423.1:11806-21983 GCA_025399935.1 Amblyopsis rosae | reverse complement strand
TGTTATATATATATATATAAAAAAAAATTATATATATATATATATATATATATATATATATATATATATATATATATATATATATATACACAACTGCTGACTGACTTTTATGATAAATTACCCTCATAATTCTGGAAATCTCACTTGGGCGTCTTCCTTCTGTCGCCAGTTCGATCATTCTTCTTCTCATGGAAGCTGGGAGCGGCCTGCCGTTGAGAAATATTCCTCCTAGCTGGTTAACGCATCCACCACCTATATTCAATCAGCACAATACTATAAAAACATGTCCTGATATGACATATTAAAGATAAATTCCAACTACAATTGATGGAATAGAAAGGCACACATGCATACGTGATGCCTAGCCTAAGTTACACATATAACATGTCAAAATAAAATATAGGAAATTAACCTTTATTTGTGGTATCCATGATTGTTCCGTACATTTCCTCTCTCTGCAATGTAACAGAAGATTTACTCCTGGTTAGATGTAGGACTAGGAGCGACAATAATTCAGTACATAAAATAAAGCAGTGTCCACGGCACCTATATTGGAAACAATGAAAGTCACCCCACCCCACACATTTATAGGCCTGCAGACTCTGGCATGACGTAGTGATCGGTTGGTGACACAAATGTCAATATTGCCTACTCACAACCCCTTGACCTGCTAGTGTTTGGGCGATCTCCTATTATTATTTTGTTTTAATGATAGAATATCTAGATTCATATGCTATATTGATACTTGTGTAGGCCTATACTAAGAAAATGCCAATGCAACTGAAGATTTTGAATTTTATGGTTTGGAGTCTGACTGCTTACATTTTCACATGCTGGTTTATTGCTTACAAGGACAAATAATAATAGCCTAGACTCTGCTAAATTCTGTCTAAACTAGAAACACCTCCTGGGATTTTTCTTTTAGTTTAACAAAATTAACGGTTTGTTTTGAGTGCTCAAGGGACTCATGGTCATGTGTCACACGCATCCCTCACAATGTAGTCTAAGTGGTTCACGTTAAAATTATCGACTCGTTTCATAAAACAAACATTTGAGGATATGTTCTATGACGACTGCCATATGGTAAAGTGATTTTGATAAATCATAAATCCATCACTCAGTCCCACTTTATTACATTTTCTTTCAAGCACGAACAAATAGACCTGTATATGGGCGAATTGCGTTGACCAATTGGGGGACCTCATTTACACAGAATGGGGAGGCAGAAACCCTCACAGATGTTCCTTAGGCAACCTGCAGATAAAATGTGTTGTAAACGTTTCAAAGGAAATATTTGACGAGTAAATATTAGCCCATGTGAGACGCACGCAAGCCTAGTCTTTTGGCCTGTTAAATGACTAATTGAATATCATTAGTTGGGTCCACACAGATCGAAGTGTCACCGAAATAAAGGCACAGATTTTAAAATGCCATATGGCCGAAATTATACATTAACCCTGAGTTCTAGGACAATAATAGTCAATGCACCATCAGCTGCCTTACACAGAGGAGATCCCTTTTGGACACCACCATCTCCTTGCCAACAGAAAGAAAAGACACATAAAGTAAGGTTATTTATTTATTACGAGAAACTTAATGTAGCCATTGATTCATAGTCCTTCATTACACACGCTTTGTGTGCAAACCAAGGTTGATAAAACACTTGTGATGTTCGCAGATGTATTACTACACGAATTCTGCGGTGCGTAAATGAGCTCGCCAAACGTGAGGACCAGCGGAGTCTTTCGCAGTGCCTTACAATATCTTTAGACTTATTTCACCCATTTCCATTGTGTGGTTTTGCGCATTAAACCCATGTATCTGGGTTTACCCCTGCGCTGGTGTATGAGGAAATTGCCTTAATCCATCCGCGTAAAATGTACCATAAACCTATCCAAAGCGCACCAGATTGCCATGTGCGCGCCCGGCTATCAGTGTCAAATGTGTTATTCTCTCCAGTTGTGCCTGCTCTTTGTAGGGGTGCATTGTAAATACATTTCTGTGGGCTTCAAAGGCCAATAAATAACAGCAAAACATTTCTGTTACTACCTCAAGTCTGTTCTGAAAAACGAAAAACATAAAATAAATAAATTAAATAAAAATAGTTGCTTATTACACGGATATGCGAAATCCTGCGATTTTATGTGCTTCACTATGATACTGATTTTAGACTATGTCTCTGCCGCATAGCAGTTGTAATGAACTGTGCTTTTTACGCACACATTTTCCTCAGTTTAAATTAGATTTATTGAAAGACATCAGTAAAGACGTTGTGTATCGCTATTTGCATTTTCAGACCCTGTTGTTCGAGTCCAGCGCAAATAAAGGCCTACAATACAGTATAGCCTATATGACATACTATCATATTTGTCTAGTCTTATACAGCGTAATTAGGTAATGCCCAACATAGGTTATAAACTATAGAAACTGACAATATATTTGAAAGAAAAGTTAAAACAGTTGGCAGTATCCTATGTAATAGACATAAGACAAGTCATAATACAAAACTTTTTTGAATGAATGAGTCTTGGTTATACTGAATCTTGAATTATGCTACATAAGCTACAACAATTACCTGAATTATTACAGCACGTTGTATTTGCATATTCAAGTCAAGTCAATTTTATTTATATAGCCCTTAATCACATTGCAGTCTCAAAGGGCTTTACAACCTACTGTACATTTAACCTGCTCCTCATATTGCGTTCATTTGTTTTGTTCTTAGGCTACAATCTGAAATGTATTGTTTAAAAGGGCTCTGGCAAAATAATTAACATTAATAAAATAAAATAAATACACACACACACCTATTTTTATTATATTACATTCCTTTAAACTCCATCGTTCCATTCTATAATGTTATTACATGGAGCAGAAATAGAATGGATGTGTTAGGACAATATAAGCTGTACACAAACGCGTGTCGACAGAGTGGTTCTCAAACTTGGTTGGGCAAGGGACCCCTTACAGGGGAGAAAATTGTAATAATCATATAATTTTAACGCATTAGCGCTAACTTCGAGCTCAAATCAAAACAGTATCGATCCGCGGTCCTCCTCGGGGCCGCATCACACATCGAAATGCATTGTACGCAGCCCGCCACTTCGAGCCAGGGCTGCGTAGAAGTATCGCATTATTGCCGAGGACTGCGGAGCTATACTATTTTGATTTGAGCTCGAAGTTAGCAAAAATGACTGACCCCTTTTTAAAACCTTTGTGAAGACGTCGGGTCAAAAATATGGTTTCCTAAAATCTAATTACAGGAAAATAACACGAATGGTTCCAGCTGCTCTTCAAATTATGACTACTGTTATTGGATTTCGGGTGTTCTATTTAATAACACATGTTGTCTTCCTGGGTCAATTTTGACACCTTTGCTCAATCACACACACACACACACACACACACACACACACACACACACACACACACACACACACACACACACACACACACACACAAACACTCTCTCATTAAGACCAAAACTACAGTAAATTTTTGTAAATGTGTTCTTTGCAGACAGACCTTTGATGTGCCATTCACTACAACAACCAACACTTCTTGTGAGGGGCAGGATGTCTACTGGTCTGGGTGTTGGGCCAGAAGGTTGTGGGTTCAAACCCAGCTGTTGACCTACCTGTAAGCATCCTTGAGCAAGATGCCTAACCCTCTACTCCCGGTGGATGGTTGCACCTTGCATGGCAGCAATCATTTCATCAAGGAAATGGTTATACATAGCAAAAAAACGGGTAATTGTGACCCAGGAGCACAAAGTTAAGCATATATTATATCTAATAATATTATATACATATGACTAAGGACTTTGATATGCTTCCTGCAATATATTCTTAGATGCCATTGGAACTAATTGAAAATCATATTTTCTCAATTTAGCTAGTTTGATCTTATTTCTCCATGCTCGCTCACTGCAGTAACTTCACTATTATATAAAGCTCTAGCAGCTAAATGGTTCGTTGTGCGTGTAGTGACAGATTGGTGTGCAACAATCAAATTAGAGGTTTTATTGGCCAAACGCAACAGACAGATATGCACTTTTCAAAAAAAAAAAAGAGAGTTTTTTTTTAAATGCATAAGTAATTACCCCCAGACAATAGGCCGCGGCGAGGACCCGCTTTTGGAGGATGCAATGCTATAAGTCTGTGAAATGTTATTCATCCACGACTGGCTGGTGAAGAGAGCCGTCTACCAATGAATGCATGCAATCCTCTGTACCGCCTGTTGGTTAATACTATGCTGACGTGTCGAAGCTCTTGCTCCGGAAGATCTTACAAGACACTGCTCCGTTTACTACCATTCATTTGGTCCCCGGACCCGGAAAAGTAACGGTTTTGACGTGTGTGCATGGCACGGTGTGTTTCCGGTATAACGTGTGTGTTCATCTGTACTCAGTCTTTTTCACTTGGCTTTCGATAGAACAGTCACTTCAGAATCCCGGTTCCTTACCTGGTTATCCCCTTAACGGCGAATCTACATCGGTGGACATGGCATCTGTTTCGGCACAATCTCAGGCTGCCCCTGCTCTGGCGGCGCCGCTACAGAGAGGAATTATCAAAATGGTAGGATTCATAACATATGTAAAATACACCACTTGTCTCTGGCATGGCATCGTTTACAGCGTGCTACTGCATTTTAAGGAAATAGCCTTAATCTTATATTGAAAACTGCTGATTTCTCAATTTTAATTAATATATTGTGAGGTTGTTCCGTTTAAAGGATCAGTTGATCACAATGTAAAAAGCAAACATATTAGTCTTGGATATGACAACTTTAATCAGGACATTGATCTCACAGATTGAGATGACTAACTGGTGACTACTGGCGTTGGAAATCCGGATTAGTGTGTAACATCAATTTTGAAAACTGTTTTTTTTAATACTGTGTACAGTAGCTGCATTGTAGGCTGCTGATGGCTAACATTCAGGCTAGTTTGCAGGGAAGTTCGCTTGACTGCCAATGGAGCCAATTTAGCAAGTGCTAGCATGTTCGCTGTACCTGGAAGTAACTTCCAAACTATGAATAATAGTGGGATTTTCATTATCCAGATAAAGTTGAATGAACGAACACTTAATGCAAGCTAAGGTACAATTGCCTGGGGTTTTTGGATGTGCAAGGCAGATTGAATGGCACAGATGTTTTGACTCCCAGCTAGTTACCTCCGCTAACTAACTAGGGTTGATTTGCTAACAAACTATACCTGATCAAAGTTCATGTTCTGCTATGCTTGTGACACGTGTGAACATTTTATATTAGACTGTTAAAACAAATACTATTTTCACTATTGTAGCATGCGTTTTTTTCTTCTTCAGAAAGCTAGCAGCTAAAGCTACCGTACCACATTTAACAACCTACTGTAGCTTCACTATTAACCAAGATTGACTATTTCCCCATTGACATGGGATAGTCGTTATACTGTCATAACTTGAATAGATACTAAATTACAAGCCCGATGTAGTAAAAATAGTGTCTAGAGTTTTTGTTATGTGACGCGCTTATTACTGGTTTGTAAGTAAGTAGTACCGTAAGCAAACAAGCAAGTACATACAGTAGCCTTTCTGTAACGTTTGGAAATAAAATCAATAGAATGTAAAGAACATAATAGTTTCATAGCAGCAAACTTAAATGAAAAACTAATGTAAACAGTAGCCAGGCGATACCAATGTAAACATCTCCCAGTTCCCAGAATATTATTTGCGATGTCTGTTGGTCAGAAAGCACCAGGATAAGCTGACACGTAGAGCTTTCTTGCCCCTGTAATCTTGCATTGGTTGCATTGGGGAGTTCCAATACGGTTTTGATATTTCGGTTTTAAAGCTGCACAATATTAAATAAAAAAGTAGATGGCATTTCTGACGTGTGAACATGCTATTTATTTTCAAATGTATACAATTATTTAGATTAATTATTATTAAGACATTTATTTATAATGTTTTTTTGTACAGCAGTTATACATTTAACATTTGTAGTTTTAGTTACATAAACAATCACAGCTGCACATACCTATTTTACATTCATTGTTCCTAAAATACATACCATATTTGCTATAGATATTTTTGTCACTGCGAGTTTTAGGAAGAGCTGTTTTTAAATGCAAATGTAAACAGCTAAGCCTCAAGTGTACTGTATGTCTCTTAGGGGCAAGTGTCTAGGCAAACCATTGTGGTTCACACTGTGTTGGGAATAGCAGTGTTTATGAAAATGCTATTTTAGGATTACCTCTTATTGTGCACCACACTCTTAAATAGTTACACTAGTAAATGAATAGCCGTTAAACATACTCATTACACTTTTTGACCATTGTCTCCTATTGTAAGACATGGCCAACACTGTCAACTGGTGGTCAGGTTGCAAGGAAAGAGTGTGTACCTTCTTGATAGTACCTGGCCGTTGAGAAAACATTGTATTTTCCCCATGAGTGGTTAAATGAGTGCACGGCACAAAACTAAGCAGCCAGTTAAGTTGAGTGGGAATGTATGTTTTATCTAGCTCAACAGCTTAAATATCGTAGATCAACAGCATACAGTGATTCAGAACCGGCTGAGAACCTCCAGATAAATTATATACGGAGATGTGTGTGAATGGTGTCAAACCTAGGTCTTATTCTTCTTGTTCAGCTACATTATCAATGTTCTCTGATCTTGCCTTGTGTCTGACGACTGATCGCCATGACTACCAGCAGTCATCTTCAGTGGCTTTCCAGTGCCACAGTTGTTTAGAGTTTGTAATAGTAATTATAAAATAAGGCATAATCAGCAATTGTAAGCTAATTATAAGCTAATGTTCTTTATGCCAAATTCACAAAATATTTCCTTGCATTTCACTAGCTTCTGTGGGTGCTGAAAAAAGAATATGGTACTTCAACACAGCCCTGGCTCTGTAAATAGGACCAGAAACAAAGTAGCAAACACCGCTCACAACATGCTGTTGACTTCACAATGCGTTTCAGTTCGTGGAGTGGTGCTTTGGAGGAAGTTTGTTTTGATTTGAGCTCCAAGTTAGCAAACACGCTCGAGAATGACTAACCCTGCCTCATCAACACAGACTAGCCTAGCTAAAATGAAACCTAATTAGCTCAACTATTGTCATGCAAATCTATTGTCTTACTGTGTGTCGACCTGCTAGGTTGTGTCTGGCTGTGCCATCATTGTCCGGGGCCAGCCTCGGGGCGGCCCACCCCCTGAGCGACAGATCAACCTCAGTAACATCAGAGCAGGAGCTATGGCCCGGAGAGCAGCACAGAGCCAGCCGGACACCAAGGATACCCCTGACGAGGTGAGCCTGTCTCATGTCTCTGGGCACGTAATGGTGTCTTTTTGCTTTGTAGCACAATGCAGTGCATCATTTTATTTTTTGCACACACGCACCTTTTTGTAACATGAAACCGGTGTATGCTACAAGCTATTTCCTATATATTCCCTGCTTGTGCTTGTTTAGTTGGAGGAAATGTGCTGTATTGTTTTCCCACTCATTCACATATTATTGAATTCAGCACTGAAAGATTTGACTAGGCACACTTGACGCAAAGTGACACTCCACAATGAAACAACATGTGATATTTTTGGCAAATTGTAGGTGTAGGACGTATAGCTCGGGTCATTTCATGGGGCGGTTGCATACAAGAAGCCCGATATGCTGTTTGCTCTGCAGTCAGACACCCTCAGTTTTACCTAAACAACAGCTAACAGTGTTTTCAGTAGACTTATACCATGGGCTTATCATCTTTTAAACCACATACAATAAGCATGTGTTGATGGTGAAAAACCTTCTGGCTTCTTTACGCTCCCTGGTGGTAAAACATGTTGTTTGTATTCCAGCCATGGGCCTTCCAAGCAAGAGAGTACCTGCGAAAGAAGCTCATTGGCAAAGAAGTGTGCTTCAACGTCGAGATCAAAACTCCCCTGGGCAGAGAATATGGCGTGGTGTATTTAGGGAAAGGCGAGTGGGCCACTTGCTGTTGAGTTATGGTGTCGTTGAGACTTTATATACCCGCTTATTGCTAAAGTGTGATTTGTTCATTTAAAATAAACACGTTTTGCTGTCGTCTTTGTAGACACAACGGGAGAGAATATTGCAGAGTCTCTAGTGAATGAGGGTCTCGCCACTGTACGAAGGGAAGGAATCAGAGGGAACAAGTAAGATATACACCAAGTGTCATCTATGACACAACATATCTCTGCTTTACATGTGTTGGTGAAATGGCTTTCTCATGCCTTGGCATCATAGGCCTAGAAACTCTTGCAACTCTGGAAAGAATTCAAGGAGGGTACTTTTTATGCAGGCCTATGTGCTGACCTAGAAAAGCAAGAATTTAGAGTGGTAATTATAATCCTGAACTCTGTTTACTAGTTATGGATTTCACTTTTTGTACGAGCATTATTTTATGAGCATATTATATGTATATGAGCCTTTTTTATTCTATTTTTTATTTGTTTTAACTGGGGCACACACCATTAGTAATATAATGGTAATATGAGCACGTTTTTATTTGTGATTTAATGTGTGGACACAATAACAATTGGGAGATAGGGGTTTAGACCTATCAGGGGGGTGGGGACTTCTGGAGTATTGAGTTCCCAGATGGTGGCAGTATTACCCTGCTGAATGAAGGAGGTTCCAACGGAAACCCTTTTTATATATATATATTCATTTTTATATATATATAAAAATTAGAGCTAGCACGTGAAGCTGTATATTATGGCCTATATTCCTTCCAGCGGCAGTATTTGCACGTTACACACATTACCAGCAATTTCACCCATGCTATTATATTCGTACCGCCCCACGTGAATATGGGTGATGTGAATATTTTGTCACTAATGACCCGTTCCAAACATTCTGTGCAATGGCCCAAAACAGGTGCTAATGTAAATGATGCTTTAAGTATACACAGGCATCATTTGGCCAAAGGGGAAGACCATTACTTAGTGAAAATCTAAATTCTTAGACCCTTCCCCCCACCCCTACAACAAGTTGGCCTCTAATATTCATTAGTCTCTGCGATTGGCCACATTGATCACACTAAGCATAGGGTGATGATGATTATGAGGGCGACTATAGCTGTAATTATTGCTTCGGACCGCATAGATGAGTCCATTCAGGCTTGGGGAAATCAGTCAGCGAAGTAACACGCCCAAGTTTCGGGCCTTGTGCCCGTTCTTTGTGTTGCGCTATTCCGAGATGTCAATCTTGTACTATTGGAGCAGACGCATGCTAAATCTCAATACTCCACATTCTGGTTGAAATTACATTTTGAATGCTGCCGCTAGAGGTTTTAGTGGTCTTGCAGGTTTTTGCACACTAATTAAAATGTTGTGAGCCTTATGATGCTGCTCGTGGTAAAATAAATTCAATATAGTGTAGCAATGGGAAATGCTATAACAAAACACAGTACATTTAACTATGTCTGCAATACCAAACCTGAATGTTATGTTGTAAGTAAACTATCTTTTACTCAGACAGACAGACAGATAGATAGATAGATAGATAGCTAGATAGTGGTTAAGCGTGGCGATAGGTGATCAAGAACTCGCTGGTTCGAACCCCGCTAACTCCTCACCAAGTGTCGAGGTGTCCTTGAGCAAGCAAACTGCTCCCGGTGGTCAGGTGTCTCCTTGCATGGCTCACATCGCCGTGTGTGTGTTTGAGGCAAATAATGTAATGCGCTTTTGGTAAAAGCACTATTAATGCAGTCCATTTTTGTGTGTGCACGTTTGTGTATGTGTGTGTGATTCCGAGCTTCTTTGTTTTCATAGCCTAACTGGCTGTGTGGCCCACGTGTTGATCCATAGTGACCTCTTGTGATTATACATCTAGACAAGATCATGCTGTACGTAGCATCTTTTTAATAGTATGCCCATCAACACGTGACTCTAACATGATGCGTGTGGCGTTCTAAAATACCATTAGTTTAAAGTCATTGAATGGATTGTAATTTGATGCAGTTGTTAGTGACACAGCATATTGTGGCAGACTATAATTAGGAGAGATCTAATTTGCTCCTTCATCCTTCACTCATCTGCCTTTGGGAGAGTGGAGGGGGGGGTGCATAAATAAAGCAGCACCTGTGAACTATCACTAGCTAGCTCTTTATGCATATCCACACATGCCTCTTGCTGATTTTATAGGAGAGAGGGAGACTTGGGGGGGGGGGGGGGGGTAT
>JAODTR010030423.1:0-11796 GCA_025399935.1 Amblyopsis rosae | reverse complement strand
ATAGAAGTATGGTTGGAACGTTTAGCATCCTCTTTGACTTGACTATATAATCACAAAAACAACTGTGAGAGCGTGTGGGGGAATGCAAATTAAAATAACATATTTCTTTTGGGTGGGGTTGGGTACATTCTGTTTTTTGTAATAGGTGGAAATGAGCTGACAAACCAAATAATGTTTATACATGCATGCACAAATTCACTTTTTCTGTCAAACCAAGTTCTTCCATAGATCTTTAGACTACGGTTTTATATATCCTGTCACTTTGGCCAATGCCCCCCCCCCCTATTTTCCCATTATCCTTTTCATTCCCACTTTACAGGTCACATGAGTGACTGGTTTCCCTTATTAAACACAGCTTCATATTTTCTACCAGAATTTTTAATTAATCTGGCATTGTAAGGATTATTTTCCCATTTCAATTTAGGTTTTAACTACAAAGAAAGAGAGAAGCTGTCCTTATTGGGCACATTCAAAATGCCAATTATGAACACACACTTTCAGAACATCTTGTGTGAGAACATTGTGTGTGTGTGTGTCTGTTTCTGAACTGAGCAGTTGTGTTTTCAGGCAGTAAAATTTGAAACCTCTGAAGACACTATGAATCGATCAGGTTTGTCTTAACAAAACAAAAGTAACTCATAGAGTCGGCCATTTGAAGATCTTAATAATTAAACCGAGCAGCGGCTTTTCAAAATACATTAGCCTGTACTGGAATTAATTGTGGCATTTGTTGTCAGCTGTGTAGCTCGTGTTGCTGCTTTGAGGAAAGTATTTTTCTTCCAAAATGTTTTGGATTAATGCTATAGAAATCTGCCTATTTTCTGTTAGATAACGTAGAAAGAATGTGGAGAACTTAAATTAATGGACCATTTACTGTATTTTACCAAGTCATAATCTAAGGCAATGCCAAAAACAATACAAGAATCTCTGTAGGCAACCCAACAGTAAACAGGACACACAGTCGCAGCGTGGCAAAATACGATAATAACCGACAAAGGAACTAAACCTATGTGCTACACAGACACAGCTGTAAACAATCAACACAATCACACACTGGGTAATCATGCCCCGTTTGCATTAATAGTGGTTTACTCACCAGTCCATTAGACACTTTGGTTCAGCATCAAGCATAATATTTTTACTGCTACGGTACTCCTGATTAATTCCATGGAAACTGTACTCCAGTGCAGTAGCATGCCAGGGCATATGGCTATCGGGCTGTAACTACGCATTGTATGAACAAAATAGGCTATATTGTCACTAGAACAATGTTGGTGTAATAAACAGATTCACCTCAAATATTTTATAGGCTTATTCACTCAGATAGACTTCACTTCCTTATGCAATCTGCATTCATTTACAAAAACCTTTCTATGAACTGATTCCAATGCACAATATTTTGTGCAATTTTAAGATTCTGAAAATATATTTTTTAAATTTACTTAGAACAGTAAAGCAGAAGTATGCAAGCAGGCTGTAGTTCTCAGCCATGTATCTTATTTAGCGCACATACATTTCTTCTTCGCCCCTTGAGGTACAAAGTGGTATTACAAGACTTAGAGGCCGTCCGGGACGGAATTCTGTTAATTTCAGAAAATATTTCTCTTTGACATATCATCAAAGCTGATATTTCTTATATATCTTGATGATTTTGGTGGTTTATATTGTTTTAAACTAAACATATTACACGTAACACCTTTTAATGTAAATGGCTGTAGGAAACTCATCTAATATTAATGAGCTAGATCAGAGCCCTTTCAGATCAAGCAATATAAAAGCTAGCCATGCAAATCCTTAATTAAAACTGTTTATAACGTGCTACTGTACACTCCCATTTCAATTCGGTGAACTCCTTTGCCAGGCTAAGCAGGCTCATTTCAAGTGGCTGGTAGTCAGTGGAAAAGGGTGGTTGTCAGACATGTATTAGGTCATACTGTCAGCGTTCGTGACGTTATATTCTGTGATGGCTGCTAATTACATCACTCCAAGGCTAGAGTTGGGCTGCTTATGAAAGTTGCAATGTAATTTCTATGCCGAAAATCTTCAGTAGGTGCTTAGTCGTGACATTTGGCATTCTGTTCAGCAGTTTTGGTTATTTTTTATATTTTGTTTACGTTCTGTCTTATAAACAGTTCTTGGAAACCTCTCCACTTTCATAGTTATGGTTTCTCTAGCTGCTGGCTAGCGTTCGACAGGAGTTCTCCTCTGGCGTTGGCGTGGCAAGTAAGTGCTAGACATGGAGGAGATACCAGTACTTTGGTTTGAAAGGTGGGAGGAAAGCAACACTGACTGTTTATAGTATCCTGTGGCTGAACCCAGAACAGAAAACCTACATGGCTACAGTGGACATTTTATTAAAAATGCACTCTCCTTCTAAAATATACACTAGAGACAGTAACATCTATACTTGAGTCACCAACGGACCTTTTTCCTCTAGTCATGGATATAAAAATACTGTTATTCAGGTGTTCCCAATTGGGGTTAAATTACACGTGTTCATGGTTCTTGTCAATCCCACAGGGCTTGTCGCGGGCTTCCTAGTCTAAATATCCCCTCATATGTGTGTGTCTAGCCCAGAGCAGGCCAGACTGTGTGATCTAGAGGACCAAGCCAAGGCCTCAAAGAAGGGCATGTGGAGTGAAGGTGGAGGCACGCACACCATTCGTGACATGAAGTATACCATGGAGAATCCACGCAACTATGTCGACTCCATGCACCAGAAGCCAGTCAACGGTAATATGACCAAGGGAACACATGCAAGCTGAGTTATATTAGCCACCCGCACCCCCCACCCCCCACCGACAAAAGCCGGAACCTTCCGCCTGTGACGCAAATTCACCATTCCCTCTCAAGATGTTCTTACTGTATGTCTTGGCAGATAATGGCGGCCTGTAGCACCCTTCAGTGGCTCATACCTCCAGTCTCTCACCTCTGCCTCGCTGGAGGTGTAATGCTATTCTCCATTCATTTCAGGGCGGCTAGCTTCAACGGAGGCACAGCTCATTTCAGTAGCCTTTAATTCAATTGGCAAAATGAACACGGCAAAAGCTCTTGGGTACTTGGGTTTTTTGTTAACACCCGACGGCTGGCCTTGTTTATGAAATTGTGAGGCTGCAACACAGCCAAAACATTTTAATTTTTATTTTCTTTCATAGTGTGGAATACCAATTTCTCTCTTGTGTGCCTCAATTCATCTCTGCCTTTTCACCTGAGACACCAAAAGATGTGCGCACCGCTCACACGCATGCACGCACGTGCGCACACACACTGTTTAAACAGTGTTTCACATAGCCGTTTGGCTCTGACTCATTCTCTGAGAGGCGTGTTAAGAGGTCAGGCGTGGTAATGGAAAGGGATTTAGACAATGGAGTGTTTTTGTAACAAAGTACTGTGAATCACAAGCGTTTCAAGTAAATGAAAGTAGCCGATAAAGTTGTCTGTTGCCCCCAGAGTGGACAAACTAAGTGGAGGTGGCAGGGAGCCTGCTGACCTATTTAACCTTGAAGGGACTTGTTGAACAAGTAAACCCACTCGTGGCCCGTGAAGTTTTCCTCTTTAATCTACAACAGTGGTGCGGTCTAGTTGGGTGGTCTCCCTGGCCAGGTGTGCCATATTAAAAGTGTCTCACTTCCACTTGAACCTGTAGGGTGTTTGTGCTTATCTGACCTTTTCACCTTTTGGCATATCAACAGTGCCTTTTCCCCAGTAGACTCCATTAAATACTCTCCCCACTCCCCTCCAACCTCCCCCCTCTTTTCACAGCCATTATCGAGCATGTGCGAGACGGCAGTGTCGTGCGTGCTCTGCTCCTCCCAGACCATTACCTGGTCACCGTCATGCTGTCGGGAGTCAAGGTAACCTACACACAGACAACATCAGTTGGTAGGGGTATAATAAAATATCGATACACCCGAGTATCGTGATATTACGTTGCACGATGCTGTATCGACTCTCTAAACATTGTGTCTATTAAAAAATATATACTATATACATTTGTTTACTCAATTTATTTGTAAAAGGGACCATGTCCAAAATATACCTCAAAACAGAGAGGGCAGATGCTTGTTACCAGATTTAGTTTTAAGATAATTTCCATCTGCAAGTTGAGCAAGTTTACATAAGTGTTTGTTATTTTTTGCAGCGCCGCCACACATTAGCATTGCTATGACAGTTTTGTGCAAATTAGAAATCGCTTGCTTACATTATCGTATATCACAATATATCGAACTGTGGCACCTGCATCGTGATGCGTATCGTATCGCCAGATTCTTGTCAATACACAGTTGGAAACACATGGGTGACTAAATGTATAAAAGAATCAAAGGTTGAGTAATGCCCAGTAGACTGTCAGTATGGTGTGGTTTAGATTTATGTGGCTCCTGCTTCAGTCTCATATATGCATCACCCTCTTTTCACCTTTTCTGACGGGCTGTCACAGAGACTAATAAAGCGTCCGAGGGTGAACAGCCTACCTTCCTTGTAATAAAAACGTACTATTTTAATGATAACAGCTCATTCGTCTTGTGCCTGTAAGTCTGTTTGTTCTAGCAGCATTATATCCTCTCCCCTAAATTTCCCCATCCATATTTTTTACCTCGCCAAGCTTTGCCAGTGGGCCACTCAAGATAACGAATCTTTCTCATCTCCTATTTGAAGATATTGTGTCCATCTGAAGGTGTTCTTTTCCCCCACATTCAAAGGCTTATCAGCCAGCATACTGCCTCTTGCATTGCCTCTGCTGTTTTCTCCTGTTTACAAGAAATTATGGGCCAGAAATATGACATTGGTTTATAGAGGATCACAGAGAAGCAGCGAGCAAACAGATTATATCAAACTCTCCGCCACAGCATTCACAAATGATATCCCCTATATCTACTATGGGATTTAACTGCATATGGGAGTAGTTCTATACTTTCAATTCTAAATAGATGAACAAGCTGGGTGTTTACTGCCTGTATGTGTTCAATAATTGTTAAAGACAAGGTCAGTCATACTCGAATGCTTGCTGACTTTGAGCACAAATCAAAACAATATCCCTCCACAGTGCCACCTTACACATTGAAACTCATTGTGAAGCAAAGATTGCTGGTAGTACTATGGCTTTGTTGTTGTAAGCTAGCGAAATGCGAGGAGATATTTGCTGAATGGCAGAAAGTGTATTAGCTTACAATTAGCTTGCAATAGCTGACTATACCTTTTTACTGTAGTTTGCCCCAGAGAGCCACCATGTGGCTATCCGTGGTTTCTAAGCACTAAGGACAGGGTTTCCCCTTACAGGAACAATAAGGGATGACAAACATCTTAATTTCCCCTCCAGTGTCCGACATTCAAACGCGAAGGCGATGGCACAGAGATCCCAGAGCCATTTGCGGCCGAGGCAAAGTTTTTCACGGAGTCCCGCCTTCTTCAAAGAGATGTACAGATCATTCTAGAGAGCTGCCACAACCAGGTCATACTGGGCACTATTCTGCACCCGGTAAGGCTCCAGCACACATCTGCATTCCTATGCGTTTCCTATGACGTGTTAGCATTTCTGTGCTAACCTCAGGTGCTCATTGTTACCACTTATCGGCATAAACTATGAGATCATCCCTTACATGTTGGCAAGCTCAAGTTGGTTTCCGGTCAGCCTCTCCATCAGCTGTTTTCTCTGTGCTTCAGAACGGAAGCATCACAGAGCTACTATTGAAGGAAGGGTTCGCACGCTGTGTGGACTGGTCCATGGCAGTCTACACCCAGGGTGCTGACAAACTGAGAGCCGCTGAACGGTATGTGCTTGACCCCCTCACATGTCGCTCTGTATAGTTCAAATCCCTTTACATCATGTATTG
The DNA here is from genome assembly GCA_025399935.1 of Amblyopsis rosae. Lineage (NCBI taxonomy): Eukaryota > Metazoa > Chordata > Actinopteri > Percopsiformes > Amblyopsidae > Amblyopsis > Amblyopsis rosae. The sequence goes on along the minus strand of JAODTR010030423.1, from coordinate 5,965 downwards.
TACCAGCTTTATTGACTGTTTACTGTAGATGCCACCATTTAATTAATGTAGCTGTGGAATTACTTTCTTCATATTGTTTGTTCTAAAAAATAAAATAAAAAAAATATCTAGTAAATCAACTGAGACAATTAGTGTATAAATATAATTAACAGTTAATACTTAATAGGAACCCCTGCTTTAGAAACATTTATGCACTTGAAACATTCCTTGTTTGTTACCGTATTGAATGACTTCTTGAAGAAATACATTTTCTCGCTATCATGGAATTGCGCTGTGTTGTTAATACTAATTTCTTTTTAGAGGATTATCTAGCCGTGTTGACACAAGACTGTTCTAACTTAACCCCTATTTAACTATTCTTTTTCCAATTAAATAGGGGACTATTTTCCTATTGTAAGTCGTTCATTTAAGTCCTCAAGTTCCCAATCAAAACTCTACAAAGCCATTACTGATTAGCTGTTAACGTTGTTAGTGCTGATGACACTCTCTTTCCACAGAATTGCTAAAGACCGTAAAGTGCGTATCTGGAAGGACTATGTGGCTCCCACTGCTAATCTGGACCTGAAGGATAGACAGTTTGTAGCCAAGGTAAGACCCCCGGACAATCCTTAAGACCAGTGGTCCTGGGGATCTGCTGCCCCTTGCCCTGAATGTTTTAGATGTCTACCTGCTCGAACACAACTTAGAATGAATGGGCTGTTATTAGTCTCTGCAGAACCCTGACAACGACCCGTTCATTTGAATCAGGTGTGTTGGAGCAGGGAGACATCTAAAACATTCAGGGCAAGGGGCCCCAGGATTGTAGCCTCGCAAGATCAGAATGGTCTATAAATAAAGCTTCAGTTTAATTTCGTAGTGAGAATCAGTCTGGAAAGCCTAGGAATCATTTTATGTGTCCGAGTAGCAACAGAGTTTTCTAATCAGCGTCGTGTTTATAGCTATACGGGCGTGGTTTTCCAATCAGCGTCGTGTTTATAGCTATACAGGCGTGGTTTAGTGTGCCGACCTTGGAGCCGACAGCGAAAAAGACCCGATAGTTCGTCCAATCAACTGCCAAGCATTTTTTTGAAAGTGCAGCCATTCACAAACAGTTTCAATGTACGGCTCCCCAGATGGACTTGTGACCAAAATGTATCTGGCATGTCAGGTTACCAGGATTGAGGATTGAGGACCACTGCTTTAAGCTGACCTTACACTAGAGGACTTTCTAGAAAGACTTCTAAAAGACAAACTTCTGACACCCTCTCAAACTGACCACCATACACTAGACGACTCTGAGAAGACTAGACAAATTTTGAAAAAACATGCATCTGACACCCTCTCACATCTAAGGACAATGTGTCATTATAGTCACAGCGTTTTTAGTCTAGCGTAACAGTTTTCACTGCACACACCAGGTCCATTATGTGTCCATAATGTGTTCTTGTGTAAAATATCTTCTTGCGTTTTTGGCTTTAATGTAAAAAATACGACAGGTTTATGCTGCTGTTATATAAGGTTGTTGTGTAGGCTATTTGCTGTGCTGGTTCAGTGGTTTGTCACTCAATCATATTATGATTACAGTCTCTTTAAAAAAAAGGTCTGCTTCACACTTTGTATTATTTTTTTTCCATCTCTTTGATGTGGGTAGGGCGGCGGTGTTCGCAAAGGAGCCACAGGGTTTTTTTCTACCGTAGTTGTATGACAGCTAGCTGACAAATAATAAAAATATCTTCACATTCGTGAAGGATGCATTTTGGACTGATTATGATAGGTAATCTACTAGGCTTGTGTGTGTTTTGTTACTAAACATTATCCTTCTACACGGAGTGCAGTGGAGGTGTTATCCCATATTAGGCCTATACTGCAGCACTTTTCAAAACAAGCGTGTGCCGACCCCTCCTCTCCTTGTTGGGTTGACGTTGTCCATTTCACTGTTTGCGTGATTCAAGACTAAGGACTTACGATACTGTTAAACATGTTGGATTTTGTCTGAACGTCAAGATGAGAAAAAGCCTGACTTAAGACTGCTCCGATTGCCACCTTACATCAAACAATCGAGATTATGGGCGCGCACTACAACTCAACGAGACTCCCGTGGTTTTATTCCGACGTTGGACAATTTTCTGCAACAGTGAAATTGGGCGTAAGGCTGGCATTAGACCGTGCAGTGTTTCTAACAATGCATGGCCTTCTATTTAGCCCACGCGTTCCTCTTCTTACCCCTCCACAACCTCTTGTGTGTGCCCGTGTCATGCAAGCATCGCATCAATGTCCCAAAACTCCGATGGGTGCTGAGAGATATGGAAGCCTTCAGCTTGACATGCGACAAGCTGAAGGCAGCCGACTGGTTGTGTATTTCAGTATGCCTACCAACGCTCGTCTGCTCTAGCACTTTAATGTCTTGCTGTCGCAGGGATGCAGCGAGCGATGGAGCACTTAGAGATCAAATATGGCCTTCTCACATCTCATATCCCTGCCATCACACCCTGCTTTGCCCTGGATAAAGAACAACAAGAGAAGGAGGCATTGTAGCCATCACTCAGCGCTCCCTAGTCAAATTAGGGCCAAAGCGCTGGCGTGCACTCAGTGAAACGCCAGCTGAAACGCCAGCTCGAAACGACCCCCAAAAGCTAAGGCCAAGCGGAGATATTAGCTTTTGAGTTTATTGGCTCCCAGAGGAGGAGGGAAATTAGTGTCTTTAATCAAGATCTGGGGAGTATCACCCCCTCAAAAACCCTCCCCAAGCCCAGCGCCGCTCTGTCAGCAACTATTACTTTAAATTAAGCGGGATGGACTCCCTAGATAGACTCCAGGAATGGAGTCTAACCTCGTTGTCGCTATATGATGGCGCACTCCACCGCCCTCGTCATGACTTTTCTTAAGTCGGTAAAGCGGATGGAGTCGGAAAGTTCTGCTTTAAATTCGGCTCTTCTCTGTGTGCTTTTTTTTTTTTAAATTGAGTTGCCTCATTGGTCTCCCTTTAGTTAATATATATATTTATATACAGTGTATATACCTTTTTTTTTTTTTTTTTTTCCTTGAGGAATAAACCAAAGTTTAATATCCCCCAGTTAGCTTTTTATCTGCCCCTGCCTGCTCCCTACAGACCTTGAACTGTAAGTCCCTGCAAAATTCATGGCCGGCCTGCGGCTTACATAAAAGGTGTTGCTTTAGCAATCTGCTTTCAGAGTGAGTTTGAGAAGAAGCTGCATGCACATAAAGGATGTTGCGTTCTGCGTATGTATGTATATTTCTTTTTTCCCCTTGAGTCAGAGGGAAAAAGCTGGAGAAAGGATGAAACATTTATATTATCCGCGTGAGCGCCCGCTCTCAGATATCCCTGAACCGCCACCCCTGGAATGAGAACTACAACAGAAGAATAAGAGAAGGACGAAATGGAGGTGGATAGTGAGCCAAGGTCTCTCTTAGGTCGAGGGCTGCGAAGTGGGGAAAAAAAAAGAGTCAGGGAAAATAACCAAGTGGGTGTAGTTTTAGTTTGATCTGTTTTGCTCCGTGTGTGTGTGTGTGTTCGTTCAGTAGTTTATTAAAATGGACGTAGATTAGAGTAAAGAAGAGCAATATTGTGAGGGTGGGGGGAATATATACCCACTCTATATGCATGCTGTTTTTGCAGCATGGTTAACCACTTCACTGCTTGTGCCCAAACTGAGTCCACCCTCAATGTCTGATCTCAGCATTCTTCAATCCACTGCTAGCTACTAATGTCTTAGTCAGTTTGTTTAGGGATTTACTGACTGTCTCCCACCTCCCGAGATGTACCACCCCAAGAGAATTAAGCCCCTCTCTGTGCCACCAACGCCTCATTCTGTTTGGGTATAATGACGGATTGGCTCCTCAGGAAAGGAAGCAGTGCATTTCGTTGTTTTTTGGGAAATGCTGAGTGAATCAGATTCCTGGCATTGTGATCACGTGACACAATTCCTCTGAATTTATGATTAAAAAACAAAACAAAAAAGTGCTGATGGTAGACTGCTGGTTTCCTGGGTGTATTTAGTTTGTCAGTTTGTGTCATTTACTGTTTCAGTCGTCTCGACCTTGGTTGTCCTCTGGTCCTCAGGTTATGTGCGCTTTAAAACCATGTTTAGGCGATGTTTTCTGCCAAAATTATTCCGCAGATCCAAATTGAGTATTGTCCCTTTTTAAGTACATCTGCAAACCTGTGTCGTATCTGTTAAGCTGTAATTCGATCTTCTGGTTATTGGCTGTATAATATTGGGTAAGTTGTACTGGAGGGATATTAATCTTCATGACTCACTCCAGCTGAATCATCTTGCCTTCCTCCTAAAATAACTACCGTAAAGAGGCAGTTGTTACATCCTCAGCCCTTCTTGCCAGTTGCTGTTGGCCCCATGAGATGATAGGAGGAGGCGGCGGGGAGGAGGGGGGTGTAGGAGAGGTGAAAAATGAGTGCAACCCACTTTTATGACCTCGTCACCACCATGTCCCCTTCTCAGACACGCTATTTGGCACAGAGCCAGCATGTGCTCGAGTAGTCTTGAGACGCACGGTAGCATTGTCTCCGCCTACTTGGCAGGAAGAGGTATTTTGATTGACATGCACGATGGCCAACAGTTAATCACGTTCAATTGGCTTCCACTGAAGTAACGGTTCATGACAATGCATACGCAGTCTGTTTATATATCAGTGCTGGTCAGTGCAAGTGCCGTTAAGTGCTAATGAACAGAAGAAGGCCGAGACTAATTCCGCGCACAGTTGCTGGCTAAAAGGCAATGATGGCGCACAGGCATACTTGTCTGTATCCAGCTTTGAGCTCGATCCTTATGAAGTCAGACAAACACTTTAATTTACATGACTTCCCCGCTGCGACAGTGCAGGCTTCGCTATCTGAATGATGATGTGTCTCCTAATTCACCAAGTTAATAAGTAATCTTTTACCTATTCATACTGTAGTACATGGATAAAAAGGTGTACTGTACCTTCTGTACAACCTTGTGCACAACATTAGCACGTCTCATACATACTATAGATCGTTGGTGCCTTTCCAAATCAAAACGGGGTGGTCAGGAGCGCTTATCACTTCTGTCGGCAGAAGGGAATGCAATAGAGCGGTACTCGTCCGAGCATCGAGTGTCCTCTCATAGCATTACATACTCATTAGCTACTTTCCATAGCGTGCACGGCCAAAGGCTTACAAGCCAGCTCAACATGTTAAACACGTCACCGAAGCCATTATTAGTTTATGCATGGGCGGCAAATCATCTGGGCTTGGAGCGAGATATAAAGACTATCATATAAATGTTGCTTTTGGGGAAACGTCACATCCGTGATTAATGACTAAAGCCGGGCTATCCCGTATGAGGCCGAAGATAATGGGTGCAATTCACAATAAGCAGATTTCCCGACTCCAGCCCACACATACCTACCCGTGCTGTTAGCCTTGAGTCTCACCACTGCAGATGTTACGCCGGTCCTGTCCAGAGGGTGGCAGTAGATCCCTTCCTCCACCCCGCCTCCCCCGCCTCCCCCCCAACCGCCAATCTTAGATTAGACCAATGAGTCATGCTGTCTGCCTGCTTGTCCCTCAAGGCAGCGACTTTGCTAAGACTCCTCTGCTCTATTTTCTATCCCCTTTACCCTCTATCCTCCTGTCTGTCTTTGATATTTCCTGTTATGGATTTCTCCCCCCCTTCCCCCACCTTCCCCAAACCTTTCAATATTTCCCTCTTCAATTTTTAGTCTGCCTCTCTTATCTAACTTTGAGATGTGTTGATGGGTGCCCTCGTCTTCTGCTTCTCGCAGCCTGTTAATTAGCCAGCCGCAAAGCTGTGCCGTTTTCACCGGCTGCTGCATCTCTCTCCTCCACTTTGTTTATTTGGCCCCCCCTGAAATGACCTTATTACAGCGTGCATTTGTGTAGGCTAATGCACGTTCTCTCTCTCTCTCTCTCTCTCTCTCTCTCTCTCTCTCTCTCTCTCTCTCTCTATCTCTCTCTCTCTCTGTG
>JAODTR010030413.1:0-21985 GCA_025399935.1 Amblyopsis rosae | reverse complement strand
AAAGGGAAGTTTGGGGTCCCCTGCTGGAGCTGCTGCCCCCGCGACCCGACTCTGGATAAGCGGATGAGGATGGATGGCCTCTTATATTATAAATCATTCAAAGTCATATTAAATTACTTTGAATGTGATTATGATGTGCTATGAAAATAATATGACCTTACCTTGCAATGTAATGTGTGTGTGTGTGTGTGTGTGCGTGTGTGCGTGTGTGTGCGTGTGTTTGAATGTCCAGGAGGTCTGAACATATAAGACAATAGTATGAAACCAGAACCAAAGATGACAAGTACAGTCAATGTCTGTGGCATTGCAGAGAACTGTTTGTGAATATATTATCACATTGTTGCTGTGGACAAGACCAAGAGCGAATTTCAGTTGGGAGTTCAATGGCCACATAAAAAGTTGCAGGGGAACAGCAGAGACTTTCTTCAGTTATGACAAAGCACATGTGATTGCTGTTGGCCGGATACATCTATCAGTTCATATTCAGAGGTTCCTGCTTTTATCAAGCTTTGCTATGCTTATTAGCTCACAGTCGCACCTGTGAGCGCTCGTATGTCGAGATCCCAGCCCGGTGGCTTTGTGTTATCTCCTATCCCACAGGCGCGTGCCATTAAGGAGTCGGCCTCAGCTCTGAGAAGCGGCGGCGGCGGCTGGGGTGCACAACAGCTGCAACACCCCCCCACGCACGTTCCAAACACAGAGGTGTTACAAGAGGCGTCGCCTGTCTGTCACCCAGCAACAAACAGCTCTTAGACAACCATTGGAGGCTGCTCTATAAAAAGAAGAGCTCTGTGATGAAGGAAGAGGTGTTGGTGGGAGCTGCGGGGAGGCGAGCTAACCAGCCAGGATCCTCATTCACACCTGTGAGAGACATCCTGCGCTCTCCATGGGGGGAGGGGGATGGAGGGGAGACTGGTATCCCGGAGAAGCGAGTCTCGGCTCGGACTGCGTCTGTCTTCCCTCCCAGCGGGTGATGTTGGAGTCTGGGCTGACGGCTCACACGGCCACCCAGGGCCCCTTGGTTCTCACAGGCTGTTATCAAGTTCAGTGATGATAGAAAAGCCAGTGTTGTGCTGCCTTGAGGAGGAGAACGTTCCGGACCAATAGGCTGTACATACAGTATGTATTCATTATCTAGGCTACTGTATCTGAGAGGATTATAGATTAAACGTCATTCAAACTGCAGCTAATCCACACAGTCCAAATCACGTCTCTGATCTGAATTAATGACAAATAAATACTGAAGCTTTTGCACACATTACACTTACAGGTCATTAGTAGACACTTTCATCCAAAGTGACTTAAAGTGAGTACGATTACAAGTGTTAAAACCTCTTTATCCCGTCGCACCCCGCTCCCACCAGCTATTCGAGTGAAGCCCATTTGTTAAAATACATGTGTGGTTGATATTATTATACATGTCTGGATCGCCAAGACTCTCAGCTATCAAAATAATATAACAATCATTGATTATCAATTAAACCACATTTCAAAAGGAAAACTGATTAAATCCCAAACTGTAATTAGCATGTGCAAATATCACATTGTGCACATTGACACACATGTACATAGTGATCTTTATCATGTTATGTAATGCATACATATCATACACCGTCTGATAGACGATACTCACGTGAGTATAACCATAGTATCTGTTTCCAAAGACTGTTTTTAAATACTGAAACATCTTATAAAGTTTGCCGATACAAATTAAGTTTTTCGAATTTATAAACAACACTTCGCCTTACCTTTGATGAGTTTGTTGAGAAAGCGTCATAGCAAATCGACCCAAACCTCTTAAAAACGATTTTCCATTAATATAAGTATCCTCAGAATGTAATTCTGTTAATCCATCTTGTCGATTTCTTTTTGATTTTGGACGGTGATAGTGTGGGGGATGTAGTTCTATGAGAGGTCATTGGCATCTTACAGAGAGATATACAGTCTGCCAAAGACTACACTACACATAAAACTACACTCCTCTTCTTCTCCGGATTCAAAGGTACAATATAAGGGGTCATATGTCAAATTTGAGCAATCACAGCTCGAGGTATTGAGCGACCATTTGGAGTTGCTTCATCGTTTGCTCCAACCACGGCTGGAATGGAATTTCTCAATGAGAGAGAATAATACTTTTGACTCAGAATGTAGATGTAGAATGTAGTACATTATTGAAATAATAGTATACTGTATATAAGCACATATATGTATATTTCTGGAGTTAAATTTTCATTTAATACTAGCACATACATTTCAAACTTTCTTACATTATATATATATATATGTTCACTCACAATGGCATTATCCTTGACACATACACATCAGATTTTGTATTTTAGTCTTATAGTGTAAAAGGGGTTTCGATGCATAATTCCAATAAAGTATTCAATTATATCTACATTTTAATACCAAAATTATCTTTCTAAGATGATCAAAACTGCAGAAACCCAACCAACATGCATGGGCATGTTTTTGCAAGGTAAAAACCACTGAATATGTTTTAGGGCTTAAGAGGTTTTAAGTAGCAGGTAGGGGATTAGGTCTCGCAGAGCCAGTCTTTACTTACGTAAAGACTGGAAAGCAGCGCTGGCTAACTGAGTCAAGACCTACACTATAGTTGTTTGCAGTTCTTGAAAAATCTGTAGGTTATGGTTCCTGCTTAAAATAAACGGAACAAGTTAATTTAATAAAGAAAGCACTGGACTAGCATCATACTGGAATTAAGGATACAGACTTTTGAGTGACAATGCTACAACCAATGAAAATGAAAATCAACAATAATACTTCCTGAAATGGACGGAAGAGGCTGAGACAATGGGTTAGGCAACTTGCTCAAGGATTACTTAACAGCAGGGAGTGAGCATATCCTGGAAATACAAAGGCATGTATTTACGTGTAAGAATGTCTACTTGTAGTCTAAATTTGGGTCGGTTATTTTATATATACTTTACAGTAATAAACAATAAACATTTTAAATTAATGAATTAAATGAATTAATATAAACACGTTTCATATTGAGTTAGCTGAGAGTATTTTCCAGGTGGTAAATAGCTCATTTTTAATCAAAGCTCTTCAAGTGTAATTTGGTGTACATGTGTACGTAGCCTATGAGATGGAGACGCCTCTGGGCGTATGTTGATGACATCAGTGCTGTGAGTGAGCTCTGCTGGACGTACCCCCTGCTGCCCAGCCTTTGGGTCTTTTCCCTGCTCATTGGCTGATTGCACATTAACTGGACACATGCAGAGAAGCAGCTGTCACTCAGTTGAGTCACAGAGGTGTACATCACAGTGGCCCATGGCTGCAGAATGCGCCATCTGTTGCTTTGTTTGTGGAGCGGTGCAGTCTAAGCCCCTGGCCTAGTTATTCAACTGAACTGATATTCAGTGGAGAGCTCGATCGCTACAAGGCATTCTATACTTTCTCCAGTGTATCCATTCTCCAAACAAGTGAATGACAGAACACTGAAAAGGATTCACTAGCATGTTGGTTGGATCAGAAACCTGAAGTCTAAACTGTCTCCTAGTTATCCTACAGTAATTGGTAGAAGAAAACTATTACCAGATGTGTTGCAGTATCCATTCAGAATGACTGATGTGATATAATATTGATGATTTAGCTAATTATCAACACTTTCTGACACCAAGAAATTGTACAATTCTGCTGTGATGCATTCAATTACATTGACAAGCTGCTACCAATTATTCGTTGTATAACAAATATTCAATGTAGAGGTTGATTAATTAAATAGATTCATTGATTAACATTTAACTTTGTTTTAAATGTTTTACTTCTCGTAGTTTTTTTATATTTACAGGTATTACAACTTAAAAATTGCAGGCAATATCTACCACCAGTCAAACACCAAGTCGATTTCATGTAAAAAGAGAATTGTGATTGTAATCTGAATCTCAATGAATCCGAAGTAAGGGATAACAATAGACATTCAAAAATTCCTTAAAGGGTCAAAACTGCCTTTTCACAAATCAGAGCACGGGCTGCCCAGAGCGAGTGAAACCAAACACAGCCTTCAGACAAACGCCTCAGGTTTAATGCAGGGAGGGAGTAGGAGCATATTGATCTTTGGCATACCAGCAACTTCCACTGTCAGCAAAAATTCTATTTCTGGATCCATCGAATCGCAGAAAGCCAACGAGACTTGATTTGTAGTGAATGACATTACATTACCCTGTCTCTTCTCCTGGCCTGGCAATCTATTTCTACACCAGCACTCTAAACCCAATTGCCATTTAAGTTAAATTTAGACTGTGGTGAAACAGTTTGGGGAAAGTAAACAATCAGTTCTCCTTCCACCCACCCTCTGTAATTGTCATATTGTTTTTATGCATGCCAGATAATTGCCTGGCCCCTTGGGTAAATCACCACCAATCGTAGTAGCCTTGCTACAGTGTGACAGATTACCTTTAGCGTGAATGAATTCTAAAGGTAATGAGTAATGCTGTGCATCCTGTCAACGAATGGCCCGCTTAGAGCATGAGTCCAGAAATGAGCGCCAGGACAATTTGAAGTTTGCTAGAAAAAAAAAGAGACTTTAGGGAGCATCAACAACTTTCTCCCCAGACTGCAGCAGAGGTTAAAAAAAACACTGGGGACAAAACCAGACATATATTCAATTGTCAGTGTCTTAGCTAGAGACCTTAAGGGAAACCTTTTCATTCAACCAATAACAAACCTTGGCAAGGAAAAGCTTTTGGTAAATCAATGCTCCCTGATTAAACTGAGAGTGTGCCCATCGAAAAAATTAGAATTTCTGACACTGAATGATTCATGGCAATCATTCATTCACACACACACACAAACACGCGCACACACACACACACACACACAAGCACACACACAAGCACACATACACACTGAAACCTCTCGGTCATCCCCACAATAAATATAGACGTTGACGTGTGTCTTACTGGTCATCGATGCACACAATTCATGTTGTGGGCGGATTGAATGTGGCCTCACACGCCCGCACCTGACACCCTCCAATTATGTGTGACAGATGCCTGGCTCGTGCACGCACATGTTAATGCTGTGGCACGGAATTAGAGGCTCCTGGTTTCTGTGTGTCGTCCCCCCTTTTGTTCTGCAAGTCTATATGACCAGATGTGGCCCAACTACAAATTTAATAAAGCTGTGACTGGCCTTGCAGTGCACGTGTGTGCATGCGCGCATGTGTGAGAGAGTTTTCTTGGCGTGTGTGTGTGTGTGTGTGTGTGTGTGTGTTTGAGAAAGAGAGAGAGAGAGAGAGAGAGAGAGAGAGAGAGAGAGAGAGAGATACTGTAGTTTTTAAGGTGTGTGCGTGTGTGTGTGTGTGCATGTGTTGAGAGATGTACTGTATGTGTGCATCCGTAAGGTTAAAGAAAAAAATTAAGAAAATGTGAGAAATCATGGGCCGAAAGTGTGTCTGTGTGTGCATGTGCGTGCGTGCATGCGTGTGTGCATGTGCGTGCGTGTGAGTGTGGGCGTTCCGTGTGCATGTCCCAATCCAATAGACGAGCCTCTCTTGGCCCTCTTATTAGCAGGCTCCATGTGTCAGTGGTTAATCCCCGGCTCCCCAGGGACCTTCCCCCTGTCAACCCCCGCCCCCCTCCCCCTTGTCGCCCCCTCATCAGTGCCTTTACAGATGGGACCCCCCCTCTAGCATACTAATAGCGGCCATTGAGGGATTCCAAGGGGGCTGTTTTACCACAGGGAATGAATCTTGTAATGATGCAATCGGTGGCCCACGGAGGGAAAGCAGAGGGCACAGCTCACACACGCACACACTCACACACACACACGCACACACACGCACGCACACACACACGCACACAACAGCTAATGCCGACAAAGGTTTTCTGTTCGCAGGCGTTTTAAGTATGTGACTTTTCAGATTTCCTTAAGTACCGCCGTGTTCCCAGAGCCAGTTTGAATGTAACTGATTTCATCAGATGCCGTGGGTGGATTGTTATATTGGAGATATTGGAGACACTTTTGATAAAGTTTTGAGTGAGAGCTGAATGGGTTATTATTCACATCTCAGCATTATTAAAGGAATTTCATTCTCAACGGACCGTGGGGGGAATTAATGCGCTGTATAAAGCCTTGGTTATTGTATGCCAGAAAGTTGTGACGATGGCAAAACATAACTTTTGTCGTCAAACCAGAAACACTGCCTACAGCATCTGAAGGAAATAAGAGATTGAAATCAGATGTGTGGGCTAGTACAGCTCCTAATTATAGCAAAGAAATCATTAAATATCCCAGTGATGCTGCAGAGTGTATAGCCAACACAGCCTGGAGTCAAAATGCCGGCTGCCAACGTATCTGTAAGCAGGAGTGAAAGGGAATGTGTTTATGTAGTTTAGGTGTCCTGTTAGCCCTGCTGTTGTATAATGTTCAGCTCAGAAAATAGTACATGTGAAAACCTGCATCCGGATCCAGAATGCATACTGTATACACACCACCGGTAAATTCATATTTTGTTTATTCAATGTACAGGATGTATTTCCAAAATATTTGTTGGCTTATGTTTAACTTGTTTTACTTACAGACAAATATATCTGTCTCTTAACACTGGCCTGCATAGTTTAGATGCTAGCATGTTTGTTGACATATGAATACCATCAACCAGAAAATAGATAACATTGCAGAAGAATGTTTACTCAGTGAGAATGGATAAAGTGGTATTATAAAATCCTATAGGAACAATATGACCAGCATTGCTCCGTAAGACGCTGCATTTAACCCCTGTGCAGATATTTCAGCAAGCTGCACCCACACGCTCTTCTCTTGCCATTAGCTGGCCTTGTTACCAAACGTGTGTCCTTTTCACACCTGAATCTCCTGCAGGGAAATACAGTAAAAGGCATCCTTTCTTCTCTCCAAGGGCCTGGACTGAATACAGGGGGATATTTGTCTGCATGAATATTACATGTCTGCCTTTCATTCACTTGTAAATTATTAAAGTGGATGCACTCAGGAAAACAGTGGGCGTCTTCACAAACAACAGTAAGTCCACCCTGTCTTTTTCGTCCTGTGAAATGACCACCATTGGTGCAAATCACACTGAAACTCCATAAAACACTGAGCTGTTGTGTCCCCCTTTAATTGAGCTAGGAGAAAATACGCCTCACTTCAGACATTACTGGCCATTGAGTGCTCATAACATTCTTGAATGGGTAATGTAACTCCCATCACAATTCTTCACTTGCTTTAAATGGACAGGACCGTGCTTTGCAGTGTATAGGAATTCCTCCCGACTGGATTCAACCAGGACCAGTTGTCTGGCTGCTTAAGCAACAGATGGCCATGATCTTGTGTTGCTAGGAGACTGGTAATAAAATACTTTAATTCAGATTGATTTGGGAATCTGAGATTTATTAAAAGGAGGGTGAAGTATTTTGTCATTCTGATGGTGAGATGTCTGCTCCCCACATCTTATTTTGGTTGGTAAATATTTGATTGCATAATTTATACAGTTAGAAAAATGATTACAGCAGCCTAGAGGCATCTGTAATTTAGAAAGCATCAAATGAATGGTAGTATATTGATGCTGTATACATTTCTATGAAAGCACAGTGTATGCTGATATATTTAAATAAAGTGGTTGTTAGTGCTAAAATACAGGCCTGTTGCCTGTGCATCTTTAATAACACATGGATGTGTTATAGCCGGTTTCCAAGAGAATTCACAATGTGAGTAATAAGCGGGGAGCTTGTCAGTGCTTCTGCCTGCCTTGGGGCCAAGCTGAGCCCTGGGCAAATGACAAGAGATCCAGACTTATGTGCACAATACTGCTGGCTTGCATAGCAGCCTCCAGATGTTGGCGCTACCATATTGGCCACACAAAGCAGATCTGTGGTTTATGCTGAAGCTGTTGCAGTGGAGGAACAGTTAAGCCTTCTGTAATTCTGTGCCACTGCCCTGTTCCCTTCAGTCAGTGGGACAGAGTCGATTGGCTGACTGAACCGTGGCAGCATCAGTTCATAAATAGACTGGAACACAGAAGGGGAACACATAGTGTAGGATTGTTTATTTGGTGAGGCAGAGTGGGTGTGTTGTGTTTTCTCTTTCATCTAAAAATAAACATAAAACGGTCTTCCTTGTTTCTTCAGGTCTCTCTTTTCATTTCACTGCATAGAAGAATCAATTAGAGGCAAAGGATAGAGAGGGGCTACACAGTATATATGAAAACAATGAGTATGTGTAGGCATTTCCCCAGAAATTTAAATGTATTGATTTCTACTAGTATTGAGTTTTGGTTTCTAATAAAAGGTGACACTTGATGACAGTATAACTAAAGCATAAACATATTCTAATCCTTTATTTCTTCCTTTCACCACGCATTTTTTTTCTTTCACCTCTTTGACCAGGGTGAAACATGCATCCACGGCCTGATTTAATTGGCTACCTGATGTGCCAATCATCAGCACAATCAGTTTTAATTGGCTTTGTCTGTACATGTAAACGAGCATTTGTTGCCTTATGCATTTATTGTGACTGATAATCCATGGAAGATTAGACACTTCTGAAATGATGCAACATCTGTCCATTGGTATTTATTGTACTGTATGCAGGCCTATTTGTAATAACGTTTTTTGCACTACATATTTTACTAGATTGGATCATCTAGACCTTTGCCAATAGACTGTTTACTATTGGGCTTTGTAGGTAAATTGTATCAATCATCATTTATATGTATGTTGGTGGTTGGACAGAGGCATTGATTGTACCTGCTGTTGTGTTGAAATGGTTTGCATCAATTAAATCATAATAATATTATATTTCCAAAGGTGTAATGTGCACATCCCAAAAGGAAGTAAACACTGCACAGGCTAGTTTAATAAAGTACCTACTGTACATTCACTGAATAAAAACATGAAATGATTGTATGAAACATTTGAAGAAAAAGTTACGATGAGGCACTGTACCCATCGATGGCTGTATCATGTCACTGGTGGACATATTTGGCCAGCTCAGAGGTCAAAGAGCTTTCACTGTATCATGCTTTCCATTCCTCAGGGTCAGAAGGAACCTGAGGTGCAGCTCTCATCCCTTTACCCCCATCACCCACCATTTGAGAACATGTCCAACCATGTGGGACTCCACATTGCTACAGCGCTGCTCTCTGATGAGGAGGGCCTATCGTTCTTCCTGATAGGTGTCACGTAATCTCTCTTATGGTGCAGTGGATGGTTTGTACCTCTGACTTAAATTGAGTCTTCTTTACTTGGGTCAACAGAAGTGACTTCACAGTGTCACTCCCTTTCTGGATCCTTCAAAGCTCAGAGGGCTGCTGTTATATGCCGCTCATCTGCGGGTGAATGTATTTTACATTTATAACATTTAGAAGACGTTTTTACCCAAAGCCAGTCAATGTCAGTCATTAGCAACATTCCACTATGTTTAAGCTAATTGCCAAGAGAGACAAAGTGAAAGTTTTCTTTTTCTTTTTACTACAGAAATAGAAACACGCAGATCATCACAAATGAGTGCTATGGATGCTAGTTGGGAAGGTCAGTGGCTGAGGCATCCAGATAGATTGTCAAGAGGTGGTTGAGTCAGAGGTCAGCGTTAAATTGGATTCTCTCCTGCTCCCAAGTCAGGGAGGATTCGGAAAGGATCTTCTCAGCTGTGACCTAGGATGCCCTTGCCCTCTGGCGGCTATTCTAAGTCTCCTTCAGCAGCTCAGAGATGGCAGACACAAAGGAGACAAATAATGTTGACACTGTTCCTTGAGACCTAACGTAATGTCTTTGACATGCTTTGGTCTAAATATCACAAGGATAACAGTAACCTTCTAACCCCTGTCTAAACCGCCTTGTCAATGTCAACTTTATTTCTATAGCACATTTAAAAAACCATGGTTGACCAAAGTGCTGGACAAGATCAAACATATTAGAATGTACAGGTGAAATGTACATAATATACAAATAGCAGCAAACAGGCGGAATAGCATTTCTGGTCAGTTGCCATGCAGCAAACAAACCTCTTCCTCTTCTTCTCTTCCTTTTTTTTGCACGTGGTTTTCTATGAATGTATCCTTCAAACTAAATAAAAATAACAATAAATGTATTTTCTGTGTAAAGATGTACATTTGACTTCTATTTAATTATAAAACCATGATGCCATCTCAACAGGGATTAAAAGGCAGATTAAAAAGTATGTCTTTAACAGCTACCTAAAAGTATATATAGACCATGCATCGGGAATATGCAGTGGTAGGCTATTCCAGAGGATTGGACACCTACTGCCAAATCTTGATCCCCTCTACTTTTTAGCCTGGCGTTTGGGACATTCAAAAGTGATTTCTTAGATGACCTCAGCTCTCTGACTGGGGAATGGCGAGGTTAAGAATTCAGATAGATATAAAGGGGCAATCCATTTAGAGCCTTAAAGACAAGCAATCAACATTTAAAATCTATCTGAAACGTACAGGAAGCCATTATAGGGAAGCCAAAACTGGTGTTATATGTTCTCGTTATTTTTGTACCAGTTTGTGAAGGCGATTTAGGGCTAATTGTTCTACCCCCAAGTATAGGATGTTATAAAAGCATGATTGACTTTCAGTCCCTGCATCCATTGGATATATATATGTTCCTTAGTATAAGTCAGACAATGAAAATTCAATATTTATATTTTTATATTGCTGAATCACTGACTGGACATTGTCTATAAAATCAGGGTCAAATGTCTACAGGCCTAACTTGGTAGGAGAAACAGTTAGCAATCTCACAAGACATCTACGGCACATATAGCCTACCTGAGCAATTACAACTATCCTTATGAATTAATGTATTATAACAGCCAACTATTTGTTTGATTTGAAGCTGAAGTTCCTAAATAGACAGATTATTAATACTTTAGTGTAACCTAATACAAAAATAAATAGGCCTACATCCTAGTAGTCTTTGATGCCAAATTCACGAAAAATAGGACTCCCGCACATAGAAAATCCTAAAATCCTTTATGGTTTCAATCTTCTGAGGCCAAGGCACACACACACATGCACGACCATTCTCATTAGTGTAATATCTATTATTAACTAATAGATTTGCTTTTATTTTACATATACTGAAATGTTCAATACAAATACTGTGTGTTGGCTTTGTTTCGACAAATGCACGTAAACAATCATAATACACGGTAAGGATGTGAGATGACAACAGACAAAGTGTTACAGCAAGCTAGCAACTCGCTTGCTTTAACACTCACTTGATACAAGTGCTCTCTTTGCTCTCTCACTGGTTCTTCTCATTGTCTGCTGTTTATGGGGTGTTTTATATGAGGGTGTAATGCATGTCTTGGTGATGTACAGTGCTGTAAACTGAATTTCCCTTTGGAGATAATAAAGTCAACGTCAAGTCAACCAACCGACTATTCTATTCTGTTCTCATGGTTAAAAATTAAATGGTAAATGAACTGCATTTTATATAGCGCGTTTCCAACATTCAAGCCGCTCAAAGCGCTGTACAGTATTGCCTCACATTCACCCATTCACACTCACATTCATACACTGACAGTGTTGTCAGCCATGCAAGGCACCATCTAACCACCAGCTAACCACCATCTAACGCAATGTTAATATTGCCATTGTTATTTGTTAGGTAGTCAAGTGTTCCTCTGGCAGCAGACAATGCTGAAACAGTTGCTGATGCTTTGACACAAGTGCCCCTCTTTGTCTTTCAGGATGACTTAGTTGTCTTCACAAGCCATTAGACAATATCAAACATGTCAGATGTGAGTGTCCTCTGGGACGGTTCCCATGGTAACATGACATCAGCTTGCTGACACGGCCCAATAAGCCACAGAACAGAGATCGAAACTGCCACAAAGCGATAAAAAGTCCTACAGATACAACATAAAGTAAAGACCCTCTGATAGAGGACTATATTTCAAGAACAATACTAGACTCTGGTTCACACAATAGGCCATGATATAAACTTCTTTGTTTTCCTGGACGCCGGTTTTATTTTTGTGAAGTCTGTTGGACATTCTGGTCCAATAATAAAGAGCAATCTAATAGAAAACAAACAGAGGATGGAAGGTCATATGACTGTAGGAGCACAGCATTGTAGGATGATGTTGGTTGGCTAGACAGAGAAGTATGGCCTCATCTTAGCTTTGCAATACCAGGCATGACTCATGGGCATGCACAGTTGGCTTTCTTATAACAGACGTGCATCTGCAGCATTCCTAAGCTTGTTTACTATGTGCTTCTTCAAGGTCCCTCATCACTTTCAAAATGTGAGTGCATCACATTAAATATTAATGGAAGGTGCTTTTCAGCTGAATAGAGTTAACAAGGTTGATGTTCGTTTGTTTTCGGGATCTTCTTTGTATTTGTGTTCATCCAGTCCTTGCAGTCAAACATAACTTTACTGCCACTACAGGAATAAGCTGTCAGTGGATCTGGTCAAAGGTCCACATTTAGGACAACAGCAGTACAGTGGCTTGCCCAGGGGCACTTTGACAGCTGGCTCGTTGCCTTTTAGTTTGGTTAATGCCATTTTGTGTATCTACTCCTAGGACGTGTGTTTGCTTTTCTGACTTCAATGCTAATGCTTCAGCTTGCAAAGGTTATATTTTATTGTAATTATCGATTCCTAAACATGTCAATGGAAATCCATCAAAGTGGCGGGGTGTTGTGCCCGCAGGTGTCCAAATATCAGCAGATGGCAGATTTCATACCTCTTCTGAGCCAGATGATCAGTGGGAACAACATGAGGCTGGCTGGGCCCATACAACACTGATTCACAATTACATTAGTCAGATCAGTGGACCAGAGAAGAAAGCAATAGAGAAAGCGTATTTCCCATGTGGCCTTTCCGAACGTACATACGAATACACCATACATAATGTTATCATCTCTGTTGAGTTTGTCAGGGATCCAGTTTCAATGAACATCCCTTGATTGGGTAATGCAGGACCTCAACATTTGAATCTATAATGGAAGCTTGATTGACTGTTTGATCTGTTTGACTGTTTGTTTCAAAGCAAAATATATATAATTTATGTATTTTTCCCTGTTAACACAAGGGCAATTCCAAACACAGAGTGATAATTGTAACTGCTGGAGCCATCCATAAGATCATTTTATTATTTCTTCCATGATCTAATTGGTGAAGTGTAAAAGGTATAATTGTTTTGCAAGTGTGCATTGTGGCAGGCAAACCGTTTTTAACTGCTCCATTGTCGACCTCAACATGCGACAATGGAATTCTCAACCTCAAAACTTGTGCATGTGCTCCGTAGTACATCACAAAATACAACAGGAATGTTTGTTTTTGTTTTAGACTATACTATTATGGGCGGCAAGTGGCGCAAGACACCTAACCCTAACTGCTCCCAGCGGTCAGGTGTCTCCTTGCATGGCTGACATTGCCATTGGTGTATGAATGTGTGTGTGAATTGGGGAATGTGAGGCAAATAATTTCAAGCGCTATATAAATGCAGTCCATTTACCATTTTAGGGGGCAGAATGGTCTACTGGTCTGGGTGTTGGATTGGCTGTGATTATCTTTGGCACTCTGCCTTTTGCCTGGTACCTACGACCGAATCACAGCCGTGCGGATATTCAGTCTCTTGTGTGTTATTTCTTAAATCTATTTTGTGCTCGCTAATACGCCGGCTGTTGCTCGCGCACTACAGGACTAGGGAGCTTGGTTATTACGTCATGACAAATCATCTAAACTGTCTTTATTGACAATGTTAGAAAGAATATATGTATATAAGCACCAAGCTAATATTTTCAAGCACCATATTTAGGTTTGGCACCTGAGACAAATTGACCGGAGCCAGTAAAACCGATAACACATTTTATATAGTGTGTATTGCAGCTGGTTCTTTCATGCAGTACCACCCGTCACCACAAGACACAGCTGATTCAAGCCTAGAATTGGACCCTGTGTTTCACACATAAACAATAGGCTACAGGAAAACGCATAAGTTACAGCTAGCCACATGTAAACATTTTATTGGTTTATAACAAACTCACTAAAGTAACTTTAATACATAATGATTAGGAACAGGAATACATTCCTAATCAAATGCAACACTTCTGACGAGGCGTCTGTAAATGCTACTTCGATACCAGCAGGTTACACCATATAAAGACAAAAACAAGTGGCTATTATAACAAGGTCTGCACTGTTAAGGAGAGTGGTGACGACGATGATGATGATGATGACGATGATGATGGTGATGATGGTGATGAAGAGTGTTGAGAAACTCATTAGCGGGTGGTGCATGTGTACTTTTTAAAAACACCGTCAACATGCGGGGGAACGTGATTTAATATGTGCTTGTTTGTGGGCTTGTGTGTCTGTGCATGTGCTCAGCTAGCTTACAGGGTCTGCGCATGCATGTGTGATTAGAATACAGTATTTAAAGTACAGTGCAATACAGTTATCTGCTTATTTTATGTGCTGTCTCGGTGTCTTGTTTGTGTACATGTGTTCCCATATTTGTGTGTGCTTTCTGTCTGCTACAGCTTCTGTCCACACGTTGGCTACATGTGTAGGCATGCTAAGTCCCTTTATATTATTAACAGGAATCCAGGCAGCAGGTCGATGAAATTTCTGACCAGTGTACCCCGCCTCGAAGCCCCACACTTGCAGCTTTGCTTCGCTGTAGCCATATGCTAATCACTGAGATCACATGACATCCTTAATCACACCGGGGGTGGCTTTGGGAAGACAAGAACATAGCATACCCAAGCGTAGGCTACTAAACTGCTGACCGCACTGCGCTCACCGCTTCTTTCATCTCAGGTTGGCAGTTTCCAATACTTCTCGAAACCCGCTTTGGGTCGGATCCAGTTAGCACTGCTGTCGCACAAACAATATCATATTATTATTGATTAAATATTATATACATTTTTTCCCCTGCTGCTTTCGGGGCTGCTCATAAAACAGGTATAGGCTAGCATTGACTTTTGACAGTTAAATATGAGTTTGGTTTTTGTACAGCATCATTTGGTTTTAAGTGCTTTATCGACTATCACTGTATAAGAGAATGCATTATTATTACATTTAGTTGTGCTAATAGAAGTAGTTTATTACTAACTATGTCATGGTAATAACAATATGGTGAGGATGCTTTGCTTGTGTGCCATGACCAGACCACATGAGGCGAACGTTTGCGCAGATGTTGAGGTGTTGTCAAGCCTCAATGCCTGCGTGGTGCGTGTTGAAATGAAGCCCTCTTCCATTCACTGTGCTTTCTCACATCCATAGAGACTGCCTGCACTGAGAACTAGATGACAATTACAGTAGTCCTGTGGGAAACACTGCAAAAAACACGACTAACAACTGAAACATGTCTGTGTATGTTAAATAATTTAAATTCCTCATCTGCAGCACGTATTAAGTAGCCTACACACCATATCTAGCTAGTAAGTGGCTAGTAAATCACAGAATACATTTCAAACAACACTGTATCTATATCTTTTTATAATCAGGTATAGAGCTAAGAAGATTGACTTATTGATGATGAAAATATGAATGGTTAAATCCCTTGTATGGTATATTTTTCATAAGACAACTACAATTCATGACTATCCTGTGACAAGATTTCTGTGCATGAAACCCACCTTGCAACATTACCAAGCAAATTCGATTTGTATCCCCATGATAATGAGCCTCTGTCATAAATCATTTTTATTATTTCACATTGGGGTGTTATGCCTTTGTGGGCCGTAGGAGTGTAAGAATGATGGCTTCTGCACGTCTGCATCATGATCAAACGCTCTTAAAATATGTTGTCATTTGCAAAGTGGTGTCAAAAGATTCAATCAAAATAGCTGCTTCAATTGATCTTCTGATAAAATTGATTTATTATCCCGGTCATTTGGGGCTGGGAATGTGTTGGGAATGTGTTTGTACCGCTGTTTTTGTTTGTTGTGTGTTTACTTTTGCATGTGTGTGTATAGGACCGCCTTGATAATGGGATGCTACTACTCAGCTATCCATTCAATGACTTCTAATTAAAAAGACATCTGCTGTTTCAACTACACATATATCGCCCCATCCGCTGGCCATTTGCATTCCAAATTATTTCTGCGTGATTGATTCCTGGCCTCCGTTGGCCACACTTGACATGGCATGACTCGGATAGCTCATTGCGCTAACTGGCTTTGTGACTGACGCGCGGAGAGGGATCAATGGATTATCTTCCATGCGACGTGGGGCTTGAGGGAGTGCACAGGACGTGCCGGTACATTTTAAGAGTGGGATTACAGGGAAATAAGACCTGCTCTCCTTGGCCCGACGGGCCGGCCGACAAAAACATGGTGACGGATGAATAACACCGCCGGAGAAGTGCTCTCCCACCGCCCACTCAAATCACAGTGAGTCAACACACACAGACACACACACACACACACACACAACAGAGACTGGGCACAGCATGTACACAAACACTTTCACTCCAAGGCTTCACAAATGCCTATATGCTATACTGCTTGTCTTGTTGTTACGTTGACACATATTGTATGTGATGGAGATTCTGGATCAATCCTCTCAACTTCTCAAAAGCAAACACAAACACACTCTCTATGAAACATAACTGTGTGTGAAATGTGTTAAAATTTTCCATCACAGCTTTAAACTTTGCAATATATTTAGCCCTGTATATAAAATAGCGTGACACTTTGACATGGATACGGAAGAGTGTTTACACCATGAAGTATATTTGAGTGATTGATAGCTGATGAATGCCCTCAGCACAAGGAAACTCCTCCACGCACAAATACAGCAGAAAGCAAAAACATACTGTGCATATGCCACAACCCTGTTGGTGCAAGGCCCAAGGTTCAAAGACCAATGCTCAATTCCCTGATCAAGGTGGCTGTGGAATGACTGACGACGGCGGTTAGAGGCAGCGCAGAGGGTCGCTTCCTGCTCTTTTACATGTCGTAAAAGCTGTGGAGAGGACGTCCAATTTCTCCAGGTTCCATAGCAGAGTTTGAATAATGCACAAGTGCGGGGTTGCCTTCCTGACAGAGTGACTGGATACAAACAGCTGGGAAACGTCACAGCGCTGAGAGAAGAGGCATGCTGCAGCTAAATATATGCACTGCTACTGCTACTGTTTTCATTCAGAAAGAGAGAGAGAGAGAGCAAATATATATGTTCTTCCGCTGCGTGCAATGTGGGTTTATACATGTGTACATAGCTTTTTGTGTGCCACATCTGAATGCCAAGTGCAGTTCATTGTACTATTATGTGAAAATGCACTGCAAACATTTTCGCTGGCACTATCTTTTGCAGTAGCCCTGCGTGAAATGTGGTCCTGTAAAGACATTTGAGATTGTCATTACATATTGATGGATCGAGATTACAAGTAATCTGTAATTTCCGACTACTGTGTGCACATTTCCTCATTGGCCACAATCACTCAGCTGTCATATTGTTCTATACTTGTGCGCTGTACACCTTACGTGGAAAACAGCTGGAAGCTAACAATATTCTCCGTGCTGTCATCATTAACTAATGTTTTTCAAACCTCTTTTGTCTTGTGTGCCTCCTTTCTCTCATCATAATAACAGATACACTGTACGCTAGTGGCGGGATATACAAATTAGCATACACGTTTGTTTTGTATGTATGCGAGGCCAACATACTGGAATGTTTCAAGATGTTTCATCAAAGCCCACATGTGCACCTGAAATATATTTCCCCTCTCTGCCGGTAGATATGATGGAATTGTGTTTTGAGTGGTCAGTTACCATCTGAAAGGTCTTGGGTTCAATCCCTGACACGCCCAGCCGACTGTATGCATGCTTGAGCAAGATATCTAACCCATTTACGAATTAACTAACAGTATACGTCTACAGTACAATTTTGAAAGTTTCCTCTCAGTTGGAAGGCCTCTGAAGAAATTAGTGTAAAAATGAAGTAATAAATTACTTTGAACCCATTTTTACAGTTCAAAATTAAAGTACAAAAGTATCTTAACCCTGCAATTCAAAACTCTGAAAACACAGTGTGGATTCCAAACATGGTTGTGCAAAACAAAACACGTGGCTGTGATACTATTTGCTTTGCTTGCAACCTGTTTGTTTTGTGTGAAGTATTTCCTCATTATCAATATTAGGATAGATTATACAGTACATAAGCTTTATGTGTAATGGAGAATTTGTAAGCACTGCCAACCACAGGGAGATGCTATATTGAGATATATTGATTTGTTCTCTGTTTCTGGCTGTTTTTGCAGAAGGAAATGCTACAAACAAGACAGGTGCTTGGGACTTCAAATCTCAGATGTTATTTCTGTAAAACACAGAAGAAACAACGTTGAAATGTACACAAATCATCCTGACCACACATCCAGGTTGGGAGTATCACCTCTGTGTTTCTATCATGTCATTTCACAGGTTAACCTCCGACTGCCTCATCCCCTCTATCTCTTCCACTATCATTCTCACTCAAGTGTGCACCATACATTTTATTGCAACCACTCAATTATTCAACACGCCCAGCCCTGTGTGTGTGTGTGTGTGTGCACGTGCGCGCATGTGCATGAGCATCTAATGCCTGTCTGTGTGCCGTGTGCTGAAGATGTATGTCATTTATGTCAGATTTAGAGCACAAAATAGTGTTCAATTTGACTGCATAGCCATACTGTTTATTCACAGAGGAGTCAATCAGATGTTTGGACTATGGACTATATGAGAGCCAGACTAGGACCTCTTGTAAACAATCTATATTTGAATGGTCTCCATTCCTCTAATTGGCCCTATTGCACCCTTGAACAAGGAACACATTTGTTTAAATGTGAAATTTCTGATTATATTTTCCATGTTTGAAATTATTTTTCCAAACAAATCCAATGCACTCCAGCACATTGGCACCACTGTGTGAATATTTGCTAAGATTATTAAATGAAATCACATTATTCCAGCTGGTGAGAGGATTGGAGAGAGTGGAGAATTGGTTCTCATTTGGCATTCAGTTTAAATTATTCAATAGACAAGGTTCAGATTCATTACTGTCCTGTGTCACTCATTATTGTTCAATTTAATTGGCGAGCGTGCATGTTTGTCACCAGCTGCAATATGAGGTCAGGCAATACTACATTTGGCAAATTAAAAGTCAAGATTGATTCCATACAAATTGTTAATAAGTACTTTTATGATTTAGTGAATGTGTGTATACAATCAACACATGGCAATTAAAGACTGGTGTAGTATATTATTACTCCATTTATATGTTATTTAATACTGTTGTTGTCATTCTACTAAGACTATAATCCATTACGATAAATGAAGACACCGGCTGGACATTTACAGGACTGTGCTCATATATTTGCAGCAAATGCATCTTCAATTATTCAGCTATATGATGAGATTTATGGGACAAAAGGCTCACCCTTCAAAAGTGCATGCTGTGTCTAGGGTTTGATGACTCCTCTCTCCACCTACTGAAGTAACACAATGGTCGTGAATACACTGACGGACGAAAATGAGCGCGAGCCTACTTTGTCAGGTCCTCGACTGGCCTGTGAAGATGACATCTCTGTAAGCGCGACTTGGCTCTACCAGGTGCTAATGGACCTGACACTATAGTGAGAAGATGAGCTGTTTTCCAAGCTTAGAGTGCATTGTGAACCATCCTATGGGGTTACGTATTTGTAGCCCCGTTTTGGCGGGGACTGAAAGCAGAAGCATTACCTGTGAGGAGTATTATCAGAGGTGTGGGTGTCTTAAGGCAGAGCTGGGTTTAAGCTCTATGGAAATACAAAGAGCCCTATTGACTGTTTTTACACCCTGTCAAACCGTATTACTGTCTCCAAACAGCAATGCTTTTCTAACATGTATTGACTTTTCTAGCCACCAAAGCCACATTGAGATAGAACATATGAAGATTTAAAGTCAAAGATGTGTTTCACAGTTTGTCCCTGTGGAACATTTTTGTGCAAGTTAACCATACTATTAGTATGTGTATTTCTTGAGTGTGTTGAGGATTCTGAGGGAGTAGCACGCTGTTGTTGTTGACTATGACAGAATGGTGGTGTGTCACATCGACAGTAGGCCATGGCATTATTGACATAAACATGGTGCGCCCACATGCCAGTGTTCTAATGTAGCATATCGTCCTCGACCTCCTGTCAGAAAGCTTCCGCTTCCTGTTTTCCACCAGGATTGATCACCGCTGATCTGCATCAGAGGGCCACCTGCAAGATAGGGAGCAAGAAGCGAGGATTGGGCGCGTTTGATTTGAGTATGTGTGTGGGATTCAGGGGGCCCGTGAGTCATTCACAAGTCCATCTGAAACACACCCCACCATTTTTCTCCTCTCCCCCCACCCAGAGGCTCCATCTGTGGGCCTTGTGGGCTAGCTGCTGGCCTCTCTTATGCTCCTCCAGCTCCGACTTCTCAGGAACGATCCCTTTATAGTCGTCATCCATCTCCCAGCCTGCTCAGCCAAGCGCTTTCCATCTCTTTCTCCTTACCCTCTGCCTTCTGACTGCCTGTTTGCCTGGCTGCACCCAAGCCCAGAGACCTAGCTATAGATAGACACCAGTTAACATCACGTCTAGCCCACGCCAAATGCATACCCTCCCCCAGGCACAAACATTTGGTGAACAATATACTATCTATCTATATATATATGTGTGTGTTGCTCTGCACACCTAAAATATCTGGCATGTGGATGACGAACAGGCATAGGAAACAGAACAAGTCTTGCACATGAAGGCAAACTAATTATACAGTTTTGAAAATGGTTGAGATACTAAACCTTGTTAAATTTACATGCACAAATACCCTTTTTATGGCATTACTGATTGTCATGTATTGTTTACAGTGACTTTTTGTGTGCAGTAATGTGTTGCAGAATGTGTTGGATTGATATCACAGCATTGGATATGCATAAATTATCATCTTACTTCAATAAATGTATCTTATAATTGTGGGGTTCCGAAATACCATGGGCACATCCAAGCAACGACATATGCAAAGCAACAACACAACACCTTTGACAACTAGGGAGCTGGGAGATTTATAAACAGTAATGTTGGTAACTTGAACACCCACAGAAGAAAAACTCCCTCTGGTTGACGTATACAGAGCTAAATGTGTGGCCCTGCAAGAATAAACCTAACCCTTGGGGAGAGTCTGAATGATGTTCTCTTCCTTACTTCCTGAATAAATGTTGCATATCACTTCACAATTCAGTTTCAAGCTCTCAAGCTGCAGTCCCTGAATTCATTACCGAAGGTACAAATTGACTGACTGAACAAACAAATGTCTTCCTAATGACCATGTTTTAGCTCTTGCACAATGAAAACGTTTGCTTTCTCATGGCCTGTTGGGAAACTATCGTGACAAGCAAGAGTACTGTAGTGTAGAATCCAGTCTTGGCAACGCCAGTACAACCAGACCCTGAATCAATATGACAATATGATATTAGTGGGCATGCTTACTAATTCTGAGGCTGGATCCAGGTGACGTCACCATACCAGAGACAAATGGAAATGACTTTGTTGTATTCCTGCTATTGTTTAATGCGCTAACTTGTCATCACTGGTGATCATTTGGGGGAAAGGGGAGGAGACTAGCTTGCCCTGTTTTAGATGTTTTAATAATTCATCAGTGACGTGCCCAGGAAATGAGTCTTTTTTAATATATTCCTAATGGCCCACTTAAAGGTTATGTCTATCAGATGGCTCTTGCTGGAGACATTCTGGCATTTTAATCAGCAGAAGGGATGGAAATCATTTGGCTTTCTAGATGAATTCAACAGTTCCATTGGTTATAAGGAAAATTATGGTGTTTCTTTGCTTGTTTGAGCAAATATGAGTATATGCTATGTGCGGTCTTCAGAATGATGACTTCTCACTCTCGCCGTTATCATTATCATAACTGTTACCTTTACCAATCACCATCAACACCATTATGCATGTTGATTCAAGTCAAGTCAATTTTATTTATATAGCCCTTAATCACATTGCAGTCTCAAAGGGCTTTACAACCTACATTTCA